>JASANG010004130.1:0-167771 GCA_030248215.1 Enoplolaimus lenunculus | reverse complement strand
ATATATATATATATATATATATATAATATGATCTTTCTGAATTTTTAAGACATTTCAAATTTTAATTTGTTTGTACATATCCAAGAGTTAACGTGAACTGCTATCCAGGTACGGTTAGTTTATCGAGAATAATTGTAGCAGTGCCAGCAAAATTCATAATCGCACTTAGGCGATTTTAACCGTATGTAGGGTTCATTGTAATTCACTAAAAATTTATTGGCGGAATCTCGGATTTTAGAATATTATTTTTACATTTAATACAATACAAAATAATAAAAGACTCCCTTATTTGGCATTTCGTACCAGTTTTGAAAAAATTCAGATATACAGCAAATTTGAAAAGCACGAAATTTTAGCAACACTAAATATTATATTAATTTAAGTAATTGAAGAAAATTATTGAAAAAATAAAGCTTATGAAAATCGGAAACAGTACTAATGGCAGGGCCAGCGCAGCCACCCCTCATACCCCATTTACGGGCCACCACCACTAACGAGGTCCCACCCCAAATGGGCCCACCACCATAACCGGTTGAAACAAACACCGCCAAGTTTTGAAATACGTCAGGTTTTTCGCTCGCTTCGCTCGCGTGTTTTACACAGTTCTACCATCCATGGATATTTCAAATGGCTTTACACGCTACACTCGCTGTCTTACAATTTAACTTAAGGTGTGCCGTATGCTGTCTTCCCCGCAAGCATATGAAGATTGCATAAGGTTTGCGTAAATATGAGAGGTTTAGCTACTTTAAAAATTCTCAAAAAAGTTTGAGTCATTTAAAGATGGCTTCAATTTCTAGATCCATCTACAACTTTTGCGTGAAACTGTTTTTGCAAGAGTGTCCTCGCAGCTATCAAACACGAACAACAGCTCGGACAACCTCAGCTCTAAACATCGACAAATTCTGTATCCACCTCTACGCTACGGCCCCCACCTTAGGGATTTGGGGTCGCCACCCCTGTTTCCTCCGGCACTGGCTGTTGGTCAAATTTAGTAGCACGGAGTTGCAAACAAGCGACGCAATGCACGCATTTAACCGAAGGTCAACCGATATTTGTAGAATTTAAAAATGAAAATTGATCCCCGTCCGCAAGACAATCGTTATTTCAAAAGTTAAACTCATTTGTAAAAATTAACTAAAAAATATTAAAAAACATTTCAATTTGTGTTTTTCTTACTTGTAACTGCTTCCTGCTGGATAATAGCACCGATAACTATTAAAGCGACCTTTTTAATATTCGCATGATTAAAGTTAAGGTTTAAGCTTTAGGCTCAACATTGGGCCTTCGAACCAAAGAAGAAGCCTAAACCTAAACCCAAGTGTGTGCAGTGGCGGATCCAGGATCTCAAAATGAGGGGGCCAAAATTTCACATGTAATCAACTTACTTTTGACCCATACACAAACCACGAACTATTGTCACAAAATTGCTATATAATTTTTGTCGAGATGCTGTTGGGGGGGGGGGGGGGCCCGGCCGGGGTGCCCCTCCCCGTGGATCCGCCATTGAGTGTGTGTATGGGAAGTGTACAGAAGCCAATCCTTTATCACAAAAATGTTTTTCATGACCGGATTTCACAAGATAACAATTTAATTTTGCACCGAAAGCACCTTTTTATGTCTACTGTTAATCACTTTAAAATCTCACCCATATTCTCATGCCGCTATATTTAAAAACCGGAATCAAACTCTGCCATTCAAATAGTTAAATTGACAATTTTAAACAATATTTCACAGGCGATACTTGAAAATTTCAACCTCGGTTTGAAAGGTGAAATTAATTTTAATTTTAACAGGCTCAAGTCATGTTGAAATATGCGTTATAAATACGTGAGAACGAGTTCTTTTGAACGCAAATGAAATTGAGGTTGCGCTATAATTAATTTTGTATTGAAATATATCTTTCGCATATCTATAAGGGTTTTCTCGGTTCTCTATTATAGCCGACGTTTGCCCAAAAATTGTTGGATTTTGAACATTTTTGCATATTTATGCTTCTCATGACCTATGGGGATCATTCCACGTCCAAAGTTGAATTTTTAAAAAATTCTATTTTTAAAGTGACAAGACACTCATTGGGATCAAAAAATGCATGTCAAAAAGTTAAACTGAACATAAATCATTCGACGCAGCTTGTGGAGCTGAGTCGAATGGTGTTCAGTTTGGAACTTTGGGATAATAAAAATTTATAAAAATTCCAATTTTGGTGTGGAATGATGAGCGCAGGTTATAAGAAGTTGAGATAACCGAAAAAATCTTACTTAATTGTATTCCTAGCGGGTTTTAGTTGTTTTATGAAATGGTTCCTAAGCAGTCATACTCAGACTGTTTGTGGATAAAAGTTGTTGTTGATCCGACAGACGAATCTTAAATTTATTCCGCTAAGACTTTTCAAAAGCAAATAGTAAAAATTTATATTTCAGAGATTGACGTGTAAGTAAGTAATTGAGTTTTTATTACTGGCATCGTCAGACAGCTCAACAGGTCGGATCAGGCTTGGTCCGCCATCGTCCTGCACCTGTTGACAAGGACAAAGCTTACTGAGATCCAATTGCCAGTTATACGCATGCGAAAAGATATTCAAGGGTAGAAATAGCAAACCCATAATAAAGACCTTGGCAAAAAACGAAAACGCAAACTCAATAGCACCACGGTCTGAAAGGTGCGTAATAAACCATTTGAATGAAAAGGGGGTATAAAGTGGGGCGTAGGGGCCCCCAAGGGGCGTGGTGGATTTGGCCGCCCGAAGGAGCAAACACCAAAATATAACGCAATACGCGAAAAAAATCGGAGAACGAATTTATTTTTGAAAATTTTACCTCAAAAGTAAGCTGAAATAGTTGCTAACACACAACTTCAGCCATAGATTACCTTTGTTGTTCACTCTACTCATTCATAAAAACAACCATTATACTTCAAGGTTATTTCATTGATTATTCCTTCTACTACTACTATACTATGACCATAATATAATACAGGTAAAACTCGAATTCATTGATCGATATAAAACTTCATTCATAGTTAAAAGTTTGACTCGAAATACAAATGTGTTCTTTCATTGATAACATTTCCGTTTCTTTCGTCGTATCTACACGGCGCAGTAGTTTTCATTCATAAAAGCGTTTTACGCTCAGTGACGCACCGAAATAATCAAATTAATGGGGCTCTCGTACCAAAAAGCGGCTAAATAATGCCTTTTAAAATCCAATTGGCTGATTGTAAATAATTATTCATTAAAGTAGGGCTTCCACTTGAATTAAGTTGTATTTTGATCAGGTGGCTACGGTCGTTTCTGGTCCCCTTTTTGTGCTCCGATGTTTGTGCTGAAACGTTTGATTAAAATTTCTGACGAAGGGGGAACGGACTCGCAAATTTTATGAAACGTACTTTTTACTGTATGCTTTATATGCTATATGCAGCGAAAAATTACAAGGTATACTTATCGTTTAATCCCTAAAAAATTTCTGAGGGAAAACATTGTAAAGTCTCGCCTAGTTCCCCTCTGGATCCGCTAGTGATTGACGACTTTAATGCTTTGAAGTTTTGTAACTCATCGTTTTGGTCAGAAAACAATTTCATTCATAAGTTTGTGTCTTACTCACACAGGAGTGCGCAGAAAATTATATTTGGGACGCACCGAATTGTTTTGGGGGCATACTACAATTGAAATTCAAGATTGTTTACTTTTAGACCGAGTTCATGTTGGGTTGGGGCACGTCCCCTCCATAATGCCCACTGTGGAGACGTGTTTGCTCACTCAAGCAGTTGTATTAGCTCGATTCTTTATATAATAATTTTTTCTGAACAAATATCAATTGCTTGGTGTATATATATTTTAAAATGACAACTTTAAGCAATGCAATGAGTTGCTGAGTCATTTTAAATATCCTACCACGTATCCGAGACTTGTGGGCAGTGGGCGTAAGATGCAATACAAACTGGGACAGACCGGTAAAATGAATTTTTTTACTGATTTGTAGTACAATAAATAATAAGGAATGAAATGAAAACTTAAACAATGAACAAAGCCAAGCTAAGATGTAAAGTCCAAATTGAGGCAGTACCTTTGAGCAACTATAAATTACAACAAGAAAAGAATATCGGACAAACTTTAAATTTGACGCAAAAAACTTATTTTTAAACTTTGTGAGGGTCTCGCGAGAGAACTCGATTTTGGTGTTGACAGTCGCTAACCACGGCACTGTCTACAAAATCAAATCTGCTGCAGTACTGTAGTGACCCGAATAAGAGGGGGACTGATATTTATATGGCCTCTCCAGAAGGTACCCCCTGTTATTCGGTTACTGACTGTTATTTACTTTTAACCCACGCTCCGCCACGCTTCGTGATTGATATCCGGTACTGCAATTATCCGTTGAATTAAACGTTTATTTGCCTTGTGTCAATAGCTTGAGCGATAATGCAAGGTTATATTAAGGAATGTACTTTCAAAACTTAAAGTTTCGAAGTCAACTTTATTTGATCCTGAAGTCATTTATGCGCTACAATTAGGGATAATTGACATTTATGGACTCTAATTCGGGTTTAGGGACTCTCCGTTTACGGACTCTTATTAGGAATACAGACTCCTGTTGATGGGGATCCAAGAAGGAGACCCCTCCTCTTACTGCCTCCTCTTATTCGGGTCGCTACAGTAGGCATACTGGTGCTTAGCTCGCTAAACATCCACCGAACCCGTAATTGTAAATTTGGGTCAAGCAAAGTTCTCCTTTATTTTGATATCAAGTAACGTTTTGTACTCCACGGCGTCTAGTAAAGCATTTACCCTCATGTGTAGTTGTAGTACTCAAAGGACTATGTTGTGAAATGGAATCAATTTCAAATTTCTTATCCGTAAATTTAGCCAAATATAGCAAAAAAGTTTTTTACCAAAACCATTTCATTCTAACACCTTTAGCGTATTTAGTTTCAATGTTAACTTTGACGTCAACTGATTCATTCAAACCGGATGTGTTTATTGTTGTATGTGAACATTAAACCTAACGATTTTCAGTTGAAACAGAAGCCAGTACATTGCGCGTACACTCAGCCAACATCTCATTCAGTCAATGGTTAAATTTAAAAGTAAACGGGCAATACCGCATCATTCCACCAACTGCGTATCTACCGTAACCACTCAGAAACACAAAAGAAATTTAGAGAAATTCTAATACCACACCGTAGTTTCAAGCTGAACTATGATTTGTCTAATTTTAGTTACATTCTATAAAAATTTAGTACTGAGCTCTTATAAACTTTGGATTCAGCATTGAAATTTTTCTGAGCTGCCGTCCTGTTGTTTGTTTATTATTTCAAAGGGTAGACACAACCTTACTTTTCTCGACGTTCGAAGCCACGTCGTCAAACATGCTTGCACCATCTCAATATGGCACCGCGGTAAAATTGTAACAACACCTGAGGGTCTGTCTATAAGTTGCTACTTAAAAGCGTAAATAGCATTTAAAGCCTCTGGGCAGCGGTCAACCCAGAGCGAAAACCATGTTTAGCTGGACGCAATCTTAATTCAACCTTACATACCAACAACGAAACCGAATAGTGAAAAATTACGGATTCATATACCGGAATCGTAATTCTGGCAGCACCTTCGCGCAATTTGCTACAAATATCTACTAAAATCAACCAAAACGGACACAGGTATACTAGTACATAACCGAAGTCTTAATTATTATGCACGAGTGTAGTGAAAGTGCACGCATACAAAATCCATTGCAGTAAAAAATAATATATATTTTGAGTTTCAAATCTCGGAGGAATTCAAAACCAAAATTCGCTTTTAAAACGCGTCTCTATCGTTACGAAATATATATACTCGTTCACTGGTTGAATGCGTTCAAAATTTACTGCCTGGTCCAAGAGGTTTATCTACGCGCATAGGCGACGGTCAACAGGAATCGAAACCAAAAATTTTGTGTTAAGAATTTGTTTCTAAGTGAGTTTAGTTACTCGTTTGCTTAGCACGCAAGCTTTTTTTATTTTTATATACAGTGATAACGCGGCGCCTGGCAGAAATTTCTGGATTCGCCACCTTCAAAACATATCTACAATTTGTGTAAAATTCAAACCTAAATTTTGTGAGTCAAAATTATTCATTTTAACTTAAAATATTGATTGTTTAAAAATATATATATGTATACATAATGTATATGCAATAACAATTTGAAGCAAGAGAAAGGGCTAGCGTTGCTCAGTACAGTCTAACTAAACTTTCTACCCTTCCGTATAAACGTTCCAACCAAGGTTAAGGGATATCCAGTCATGTATAGTGCTCATATTCCGATTCGAAACATTTGTGATCCCACACACACAACTTGGATGCTGAGCTGGCTACGTGCCTCATGCAACAACTATAGGCTCGTATGTCGTTGGTCTTGTGATGAGTGCAATATATACGATGAAAATTGCTAGTAATTATATAATTATACTTTGAGTTTATGAACGATAAATTTTTGAAGGTTTTCTGAAAATTTTGCCTAAGTTACAAGGACGTATTTGTTACGTGCGTTAGAGGATACTGGAATAACAAGAGCGAGTGAAAAAACCATTTTTGTAAGTAGCCCTTGTATACCCCCCTTTTGGCCCAGAAAATACTCCATTATAGGTTTGAGTTTTATTGCGTGGTTCCATTGCAGTGACAAATTCTTACTAATATTGGGAATTTTATAATTAGAAATTGTCAAATTTTTAATTATTTCAAAATAATTATCGGACGCTAAATTAAAATGAAAACTATTCAATATGGAATTCACTGTTGAACTAGCGGTACAAATAAAATAATTGCTTCGTTTTGAAAATTTCAAAGAAACACCGATTGTTTAGAGCACACAAAAAATTCTCAAGCCGTAGCGCATCAGGTATCGCTAAATGCGGTTGCTATGCAACAGCGCAAATATTTTATTAATTTCCTAAACAAGAAAACGTATTTTAAAATTAAACTAAATTTAAATATTTTGACAAGAAAAGCAGCAGTTGTATGCGCATTTCAACAAAATAACTTTTATAGATATTTGAAATTTCATGATACCTAACTCTGGACAAATTGTTTTCGTAAGAATGACAGTTTCTCGTCAACCTCACAACTATAAGGAGCCGCAAAGGAGAGGGGGGCATACAGCATTTCTACACACGTCTTTGCCGCCCCTGGTCGAAAAATTCTATATTGCGATAATTTTTCTTACCCATCTAGTACCATTATTGTTGAAAGCCTGGAACGTGTGCAACGTTATTTTACTAGACGTCTGTTTCAGCGCATGCAAATGCGTACACTAAGTTATAAAGAACGACTACAGTTTCTGCACCTGGACCCACTAGAGTTTCGTCGCCTCCGAGCTGATCTGATCACTGTTTTCAAGTCTGTAAGAAATGGACCAATAGCACATTCAAAATTTTTCAACTATTCACTGAATAACAGAACGCGTGGAAATTCTAGGAAACTGACAAAACCAAAGTTTAATACTGTTTACGCAATGACATATAAGTGTAAGAACAATTGATGTTTGGAATTCGCTTGGTGAAATTGTGTTATCGCCTACGGTCTCGGTTTTTAAGAATAGCCTAACCGAAGTTGATTTATCTAAATTGCTCAAATTCGACCGAAACTTACGTTATATATCAGTGGATTTCGTTCGTTTTCTAGCTTTAAATTTATTGAGCACCAATGCTATTGTTTGTTTTCTGTATTTGTAATTTCTACATGTATTTCAATACTTACTGCTCAATAAACAAATACAAAATACAAATGATACCAGTAGCAGTTGTTTTCAATGAAACCCTACGCCAGCTAACGCTTAGTGTTAATTGTCCTTCGATTTAATAACAGTCAGCGTTGGATTCAGAAATTTCGAACAGGGGAAGCGGGCTGGCAAAAGTTATGAAACACTATTTACCTCTATACTATATAATGCACCAATTTTCTGAAGGGAAACATTGTAAAGGAATTTTACCATGTTAACACAAACCCTTCAGTTCCTCTAGATTCGCTAGTGATAACAGTACTAGATATCTTGTGACAAAAACACGTCAAACACTATTCAATATTGTCATACCAACCGTATACGTAGCTCAGAAAAAACGTAGGTGTTTATGTCTAAAAACACTAAATTTATCAAATAAGCTAAAATATCAATCCTGGCTGCTTGCCACTGTAATAAAAAATGCTGCCAAATTTTTGTTTGAAAATAAAGTTGCAGTACAAATTTCTAATCAAAATTACTTAGCTATTTTTTGGCGTAATCTAAGGGAAAAATGCTAACTGTGCAACTTCGTGAAAAACAATTTCAAAACATCGGTGAAAACACTAAAATGCACGAAACGGTTTTAGCAAACTATGCCGAATCTACGAAATTCGCCACCCGACAGACGTCAACAAAGTATAGCGCAACCGTGACAGTCTTTGCCTGCAGTATTCAGAAACAGAAAAACACACGACGGGAGCCCAAAACGGACCACGATTATATATTACTTTGTAAGGAAAAGTTAACTTACCAGATTCCCACTGTTTCATTTGTTTCAAAAGCATTCCACAATATACCTATTTTATGTTAACAAATTAAATTATATATACAGACTAAGAGAATATTTCAATTTTAGTAAAATTTGTAGCATTAATATAGCAATATTATTTTTAAAAAACTTCTAAAAAAATTCCATAACTCTACAAGCTCAAACGGTGCATTATTTTACTTCGTTTTAAGTAATTCCTCAATTTACCGTTTGTACCCAGAAAACATTTCTGGTTGTTAGAAGTCAAACGGATAACGGCCAGGGTCGAAATCAACCAACCAGAATAATATAAAACAAAATCGTGATTAAATAAATTACCATCATTAACAGTGTGATATCGGTGTTTGGGCTTGTTAACCGGCGCTTGTGGTCGGCCGCAGAAAATAACATTAGTTATCTTTTCGGTTTCTCTCCTCAACCAAGTTTTAATAGCAGTTAACCTATGATGTACCCTGTAAGGTTATGTCTCAACAATTGGTACGGCTTTGGGTAAAAAAATATAGCTGAAGGCGGTTACAGGTTTGCACAGCAACGGGTCTTTGGGTACCACCGACACCTCCCCCCCCCCCGATAAATGGTTGAAATCTTGTGAATGAGTTTGTAACCAAAAACACACTTTCACACAGTTTTGCCAGGCAGAGGTCGGTCTTTGTGTATTTTGGGTGATAATCTTTAATCATTAGTACCGTCCAAATTTTCGGGTTCTGCTCGTAAAATAATATAATAATAATAATAGGTTGCGTATCTGCTTGATCGTATTTATATTAAATTTAGTAACAAAAAATAGCCAGAATATATGAAGTAGTAACATAGCTAAGGCATTTCGCAATTTTTAATGCAAAACCGGTACAATTTCAATAGCTTAAATTTGTTCAGTGTGCAAGAAGACTGGGGTATTTATACAGGACGTGCTTGTATGAAAATTGATCATGTCATTTTGGGTACCCATAGTTATCTTTATTTTCTTACGGCAGGGAATTCTTCCAGGGATGGTTGAGCCTCCCTCGGGCTACAGGCCCGCATACAGACATTCAAAATTCGCAAATTAATATTTTCTAAATATTTTCGGCGGAGGTTCAAATTTTTTCGAACATCACAAGCATAAATTTTACGACTATTTTCGTATATTTTTCAGATTTACGTCTCCGCATTTCGTAAATGGCGAGAAAACCAATACACTATAATAGAACTGGATTAGGTTTAGGTTTGCGTTTTTTCGTGGTATTAGGTATAGGCTTAAGTTTACGCTTAGGGAAAATATAAACAGCAATGTGACGCGACTTTAGCTTTTTTATCAAATTAACACTAGCGTGGCAAGCGGAATGGTATAATAAACAAATACCTCCGTTCAAGACTGATAACAGAGTAGGTTTAAGTACAAAATCACACTAAGAGATTTTACTCATCCTTATGCTACTGTTTAGGCTTGGCCTAGGGATACGTTGAAGCTACTGTTGTACCCCTAAAAGTAACGATGATCACTAATCTATATACTGATTTACCAGTCGTAGTAGAACTACATGTATTGAGCGACGCTCGGACATACTTACTATTTAATATGCAGCTTAGTTATTAGCTAACTGTTCACTGATTGGTTTTGAAGGGTGCTGAGCAATTTATTCAATTTCTCGCACCCGAAAACTTTTTAGTACTAAATTTGATTGCTTGTAGCGTAACCGCAATAATCAGTGAAACGAGTTAAGTCGTATCTTAGGCTTAACCAATTAAGCTCATATTATGCAAAGCTATTTAGCTGACTATTCAATTATCGGTTTAAATTGTTTATAAGCAATAAAATTTTACAGTTGCCAGGTAGTAAAGTTGGTCAAAATGTCTAAATTTGGCACGTGGCCATATATATCAATTTCCCATATTATATCAGCCGTTTACTAAAAATACCACGTAAAAATTCTTCAAACTTTTACCAATACAATGTTCGACAGCGGAATCCGCGCTTTTTAAATTTTTAATAAAAAAATCATAATTGCTTAGATTATCATTTCATTCATTGTCACATTTTTTCATTCATTCATTCATTCATTCATTCATTCATTTATTCAGGCATTTATTCATTCATTCATTCATTCATTCATTCATTCACTCGCTCATAATCATTCAGTTATTGTATCCATTAAAATTTGTAAAAATAACTTCCGTGTATCTATTACGCTCGTACAACGACTCAAGCACCACTGCTTATAAACCTAGAGCTTTGGCTCACTGACAGACCCGACGACCCGTAACTCTTTCAGTAACAATAATGATAGTCTTAAACGCACACTAAAGCAAAATTACAAACAAACCAAGTATATAGCAAAATTACAATCAAAACCTAAAACTGAATTAAAAAATAAGAATGAATATAGTAGCCCCGGAATATTAAAAAGACTTCTTTTCGACAAGCCTAGCTCTTGGCGGTGGCTAGAACACAACTATAGCTCGAGTTATCCTGCCGTCCGCAACGAAAAAATCGACCACCGGCTTAGTCGTTTTCGACTTCCGTTTGTACCCTGGTTGTGGTGAACCGTCGAAACCAAATTTTTGCGTCGGCGTTTGTAGTTGTATTGCCATTGTAGCAGCAGATTTTTCGATCTGTGCCAGCCGAACTACTGTTATTCAGAACGTTGACACAAAGTGAACGCCAAAAATGTGCAGTAGGCGATATTTTACATGAATTGAGCAAACATGATCAATGAAGCTTGATATAAGGTTAGGTTAGTAAAAAAATTTCAATTGGAATCAATTTTTGTCATAAATATGCTCGGCTATTTTTAGATTTTGACGTTCCGATTTAAAAATACATCCGAGATAACGTACAGACTACATAGTAAAATTTCTAAGTGGGAGTTGTAGGTTTTCATAAAAGAATTATCATTGCTATAAGCAGCGGCGTCTACAAGGGAACGGATACGGTAGCGGCGAAATCCGAAATTTCTGACGGGAGACTGGCAAAAGTATGAAACATAATTTTTACTGTCTGCAATATATGTGCCAATTTTTTGATACGGGAAATTGTAGGGTAGACTCCGTACCATTTTATCACAAAAATTTTCTGACGGTGGCGGGCGTACGTCCCCAATTCCCCTCTGGATCCGCTAGTGGATAGAGAGGATACATCGTCTCCCGAAATTTACTCTAGAAACAACAATCACTTTTCACAGGCTTTAACCTTTTGAATCGTAAAAAATGGTCTTTTACATGACAATGACTGTGTTTCTAAAATCTTGCTAAGTATTTGCTTAAACTACACTGTAAAAAATGGAGAGTCAAATTGACTCTCTCGGAAATAGGCTTTCCTGACTACACAAACTGAGTCAAATTTGACTGCGCCAGAGTCAAATTGGACTCACTGAGCACTTCAGTGAATCGAATTTGACTCTGGCGGAGTCAAATTTGACTCAGTTTGTGTAGTCAGGAAAAGCCTACTTCCGACAGAGTCAATTTGACTCCCCATTTTTTAAGTAGGGTTTAAGAAACCCAGCCATTATTTCCGCTTCAACTGAAATCCTGGCTGTGTTCCTATTCATAGCATAACTTTTTATCGAGCAACCCTCGTGTAACTTTGTTTTTTTACGGACGCTGTATTGCATCCAAATGCCTATATAATATAAAACCTATCGATGCCTCGGCCAATTTCGAGTACAAATATATCACTGTTTCTCGCGGTACGGACTTAACGCTGACTTCAAAGAACCACAATCCCACAAAATTAAGATATTTGCGTTTAAAAATAGGCCCTGTATACTAATCAAATGTCACATTTCAATAACATAAAAATGTTGAATGAATGCACATTATTCCAACTAAATAAACCAGAAACACCTATCAGCAAAACTAGAAATTTGCGCATAAAAATAGCTCAACCAAGAACAGTGTGGGACAGGATTTCAGTTTGGAGGGCTGTAATAATCTAAGCGAAAAGTCTTGCAAGTGAACGAGGGGGATTGGATTTAGACTCTTTAAAATTTAACCAATGATTCCGTAGCGTGTAAAAGTGTCTTAGCGAAAAGTCTTGCAAGTGAACGAGGGGGATTGGATTTAGACTCTTTAAAATTTAACCAATGATTCCGTAGCGTGTAAAAGTGTCTTAGCGAAAAGTCTTGCAAGTGAACGAGGGGGATTGGATTTAGACTCTTTAAAATTTAACCAATGATTCCGTAGCGTGTAAAAGTGTCTTGTTTCTCATCGTTTCTGAAGTTGTTTAGACGAAAATACGCCCCTGAGAACCCTGCATAACTATCATACGCTTTTCAAAAACAAAACCAGTTGAATGATTGAAATTTAAAATAACCCGAAACATAAAAATAAATTAATAAATAAATATATATTATATATAAATATTATACATATTATATATATACATATATATATCTATATATATTTATATAGGTATATATATTTGTATATATGCGTTGTCGTAGCAAAAGTTTTATGAATGAAACCAAGTGCTACTCTCGCATTTTGCATTGTGCAGTGTACACTACATATGGCGAGACAAATAGCGCGAGCCTACACGTGGGGGTGGGTACATATTACATAGTTTGACATATATTATTGGCATATGTTCGTATATGTAGGTTGGACGAAAACCACACCAATTACTCAGCAATGACTGCTGCTTATCTCAAAATTAAAACGAGGGAGAGAACATTTGACCCGCAATTTAGACAGACGGACAGATTTCGAAATGGTTCTATGGTTTACACTACTGAAAGAGCACGGCATATATTTTCCTTGCTGGTATCAGGGACGTATACTGGGAATGGCATATGGGCATACCACTCCCTGCAATTTAGGAAAATAGCATAAAATGCAATTTTGAGACTTTCGCGGGTTCTGTAGTAACCTTGGTGGATCCTAGCGTAAAACAATGAGGTCATAAAACCTCCTGAAATGAAAAAAATGGCTATGACTCCTGTTGGTATATTTTGGTGTTGGTTGCGGCTGGCAGCTAAGGAATATGCATACTTCGTTTATGTGTTTACTAAAAGATATTCCAATCTTTGCCATAGGTTCCCCTATTGCTGTTGAGCGAATCAAATTTTAGCTCGTTTAATATCTCGTTGACAGGCGGAGGGCACAAATGTTTTGTTGATCGTTTTGTGTCACAGCGAACGGGGGGGCGGGCGTGGATCGGAGAGGTAAACATATTTGTAACCACACAAGATATATCAACGCCCACGCGTTTTCAAACTTAAATTTTATTGCGGGTACTAGTTATTATAAACCTGAATTTATCTGTGGGAGGCGGATTAAAATTTACATTTTTATAGCTGCAAAAAATTTTCACTGCAAATAATGACCGTTGCGGCAAAATCGCAGTTTTACAAGCTTTAGAATGCCCTGTAGCAGAGGTCAGAAGCATCTTTTATTACTGGCTATAATTCTCTCGCAAAAAAAGGTTTAAGGTACCAGCAATTTCAGCAGTGAAATTTATTCTGGTTTTATGAAAGTTATGCTTCTAGTTCAGTTTGTTTGTAACATTATGACACTTTTGAAAGGTTATGCCATAATATTTCTGTATAAGAAAGCTTACAGATAAATTTTTAGACAACACTAAGAAGATTATTGATAATTTTAACAAATTGAACATCATTTTTATTACGTAATTTTAGTCACGTCCGGCTCCGGCAAAACTGTTGACGTCGGATGCGAGAAAAAAATTAAAATTTGATCATGAAATGATCAGTGGAGTTAGTGACTAGTCCAAATTTGCAAAAATTTTCAAAATCGAACCATTTTGTGAACGCCAGCTGGAAGTGATAACCAAAAAGCACCCAAAGTTCTGTTTTCGAAACAATTGCTCACAAGTTTTTCGTTTCTCTAGAAATTTCAGGAAGGGATATATCATCTCCCTGTTTGTCCAATTATATACGCCCCCGCTGCACAAAACTCTATAACCACCTGCAGTACATACAATAGTGACTGTCTCCAAACCTGCTGGTGGGACGAATAAAAAACCCGAACAAGATTCAAAATAACATGATACCAGAAGAAGACTAGTAAATTTCTCTCTTGCTACGCTCGCTTGCAAAACAACTTTTATAACAACCTTCCCCCCCCCCAAATGGAAAAATTCTGACTTCCCCGACGATGCTTGAACAAGTGTTGTACTTGGCTTGGTGTCACACAGCCCACAAACATTAAAAACCATCTTGTCGATGTCATGTTTGTATAGAAAAACTTTGAAACTTTCAGAAATGTTATATAAGTATGTATGTACATATATATATGTATGTATCGACTTTTAGTATAATCAGTTTTTAAAAATTTAATAAATAAAAATTTAGTATTTTAAACAAAAAACCTATCGTTGAGGTGAATTCATTCATGAATTTTAGTGCAAGATTATTTCTGAATAAATGTAGGCTGTATGAAGCCCGATAGCCAAGCCCATGACCAGGAATTGATATTTGAATGTGTAAAATTGTTAATTCGCTGGTTGGTGCGCACGTTTATGTAGGGAAGCGTAGTTCCCTTTTGCCCGCTCAACTGCGGAGTCCGAAATGGCAAAAGTTAATTATGAAACGCAATTTTTAAATGTTTGATGCTATTGAAGATACCAATTTTCTGAGCGTAAAAAAATTGTAATGCAGGGACTGTACCATTTTATCACAAAAAAATTTATGACGACGGAATCGTACGCCCCCGCGCCAAACTGTATCTGCTAGTGGCCTCACATCGACTATTTGCTCTCCTGTCAATAATATTTGAATTAATGTGCACGAGAGGTAAAATAGGATATTTTTTCGAAAAGAATATCTGAAGTATACATTTATGATTACCTGTGTTAATTAACAAGGAATGGGCGGCACGCTGCATTGAGCAGACTAAAATTCAATTGAAGATAATTCCTTTGTACAGTTTGGCCTAAGAACCAGCACAAGCAACGACTTATACAGACGGTCGGCACCGTTAAGGTACCCGTAGCCAGCTCACCTTGCTAAAGATGACTAAACATTTTAAATCAGGGGCATACAAAGGTTTTCGATGACTTACAAACAAGGTTGAAAATGTTCTACGCCGGAATTACAATTATTCCAGGAAGAGACTGAGTCCCCTAACCCCCACAGGTTGCGGGCCCGAGTGACGTGCTAAGTCTGTGTGGGTTAAGTCCAAAAGTTGATCTGATTGGCCCTAAAAATTAGGAAAAATGTTAAAATCAATTACATGACAATTTATGACGAGCGTCTAGAGAAAGGACCGAGCTAATGTTATAGTAATATCACATTAATAGAACCTTAGCAATAAAATTACTTTTGGAAGGTATGGACGGCACTAAGAGCGGCACTGGTGACCCACCTGTTACAGTGCTTGTGGTTCCGCAAAATGTCGAATGAGAAAACAAACATAAATAAAGCATTGATGTTCTCAAATCAATTTATTAACCAAATACATGCCTATGTACCTACATGTAAATGTTACATAATACTAATGTTACATAATCATAAGGACACGGTAGTGTCTCTTATAATATGTTTTACCCAAAATTTTTAATTCTAAAAATCGTTCATATTTTCATGCAGCTAGTTTAGATATGTATAATTTATTGCATGTAGCAACATCATACTATAAGCTTACTACATACAATGACAGGTTCCATTCAAATTCTGTAGTAGCAAACTAGGCGAAAATTTGCTCTAATTTTTGTGCAAATTTTCTTCGTATTTTGACTCAGATAAACGGCGTCGAAGTAAACTATAAAACTACGCAGCCCCGGTACATAGAGCCAACAATTATTTTTTCAGCATTGCATAGTGTGTTGGCTTAGCGTATTGTTATGCAACAGTTGATGCTACATTATCTGGTTTTTCGTCATATTGCGCGTTGACTTTTTTATTAAAATCTGTAAAGAAAATTGTTTTAAAAACAGGAATATACATAGCTAGGTAGAGAAAACTATCATGAATGCGGATGGATTAAAATAATAATTGGTGGGGTTGGTGCATCGGTTATGAGTGACTTAATAATCTTGGTAAGTTAGTGGTTATGAGTGACTTAATAATCTTGGTAAGTTAGTATCAATTCAATTTTGTTTGTTGTTCGATCTTTTCAGTATCTATACCCAAATCAGAACAAAGTTACTTTTGTAAAGTTGTGAAACAAGTTGTTAAAGTGCCCCTAACCGGGCCATAGAAAAAGATATGTTTTGAAAATATATTTGATGTGTAACGTGTAAAGTTTAGAAACAAGGGACTCGAACAAATTTTGAAAGTTAAATTCATGTACTACCTTTTTTCACAAAAATCGGGCTTATTTTCCAGGACAGCATATTTCAGATTGCCAAAAAAGTTTTGGCGGTCACAAGCAAGCTGTGATGGGTCACACAGAAACATATTCACAGCTTTGTTTGATAGTTTCGTAATTTTCTGAATTACCCGTTATCGCAAAAAAATGACTCATGGGGATAGACGCTTTGAACATGCGATGTGGAGATGTGATTTTCATCTTATTCAAGCACCATGAAACAAATGTTTACCTATTTACTACTACTGGCACTGATAAGTGCCATTATTCACGGCACAAATTTCTAACCCTGTGTGGATTCTATACAAAAATGATAATTTACAAACATAGATGGCAGTATGAAGCTTTATAACCAACTTTAGTTTTATCGAAATCTTAACCTTTGTTTTTGAGTGGCCCATTGTTCATAGCACAGTATAATGCGACGTCAGCCTTCGTCTCCGGCATAAAATCGACCTCTCCGACTACTGCAAATTTTGGTTCAACTCTGACTCCGGTATTTTAACCTACGGTTGCTTCCTGGTTCATGCTGTAAACGAATGCTAAATTACGCAAAATTATAAACGAATATATAAAGTTTCAGAAAATATTGCACTTTGCCAGTACAATTCAGGTACGCAGACTTCTCAAGGGTTCTTCAAAACTTTATCATGAAATATAGCGATTACATTGTCAAATTTCTTTTTAACCGAAGGAAAACATCAAATATAATGCTGTTTGATTTATGGCCGCCCAAAGCTGTGAATATGTTTCTGTGTGACACATCACAGCTTGCTTGTGACCGCCAAAACTTTTTTGGCAATCTGAAATATGCTGTCCTGGAAAATAAGCCCGATTTTTGTGAAAAAAGGTAGTACATGAATTTAACTTTCAAAATTTGTTCGAGCCCCTTGTTTCTAAACTTTACACGTTACACATCAAATATATTTTCAAAACATATCTTTTTCTATGGCCCGGTTAGGGGCACTTTAACAACTTGTATATACATATATGACGTAGTGCTCGAGGCAAGTTTACAGTTGCTTATTGTCGATTTAGATAGGGTTAATAAAAATGATTAGAAATGAAACAGGACCTCTTACATCTAATCTAAATTTCTATTGAATGCTAAAAACTGTTCAAGGTTTAATTTTTGGAGTCGAGTATTATTATTGCGCAATCACAGTACCGCTTTTGTGCTTTTGATATTAATTTTGAAATCTTTCGCCACTATAAAATTTACTATTAATTTAAAATATAGAAATTTTTTTCTACCGGCAACACAACACAGACCAATCGAGGTAGACCATTTAAAATTGTCAGATATCGAACATAATATTCAAAAACAAATTCTGAGTGAACAAAAACAAACTTCTCCAAAAAACATATTAGTAAATAGTCAACGTTCTCGATCACACAAATCGTTTAGATTTACGACTTTAAATTTGATGAATGAATAAATTACGAATGAGAAAATAAATGAAAGAATAAAACTACAAATGAAAAATTAAAACGAAACAATAAAATATGAATGAAAAACAACCAGTAAAAGACTCAATTTTATGAATGAAAAATTTGTATCGTTCTGTTCTGGTGCATGAATGAAAAGTTATCAATGAACTGGCCTTAAATGTATAAATATATATATAAACATATGTATCATGATCAAGTTATGACCACGTGCGTACATTTCAAATCAGCACTAAACACGATGTCATGTCGAGTTAAATGTCAAAAAGGGTTATATGACTTTTAAATGTTTTGCCTCTTTATTTTTCATTTTAAAATAAATAAAAAAGTTTTCGAATTTCTCAGGTCCGTATACCAGCGCGGCATGATTGTTAGGAAATGCCCAGGCAGGTCATGTATGGAGCTCACAGCTCTTACATGTGGCACCAAAACTACTTTTCTAACGAGGGGGGGGGCAAAGTGTTTCTTATGCGGATGAGCGCTACTGGTTCTCTTCAGACATCTGGCCGCACTGTCCGAGGCAGATCCGAAAGCGAACTAGTGCACGCGGTAACTAAACAAGGTAACTGGTGTCAGTTAAACACAAAGCCACAAAAGAATGTGACGCTATATAAAGCTAACGCTAAATCTAAGCTTCTAATTAATTCTAGGCTTTCGGCCTAGTAGTAATTGTAACATGATGTGCGATATAGCTACCATGTTGCCTGAAAATGGAAGGCGTGGGACGGTTAGGCTAATTAGAAAAAATTAACGGTTGCTTATAAGTCATCTAAAATCTTTATATGCCAAATCTGAGCCCCCCTCCCAAGCAATTTGATCTGACTATTAAAATGAGTTATGTTAAAGGACTTGACGCCAAAATTCGTTACACAAGTAAATTTCACTGCGCTAAACAACAAAAAGCGAATATTCAAGTTCCTTAATATGCGTTTACTCTAAACGTTCTACAACCTAAAAGCAAAATCGTGCAAAGCCGGATATCGAAAATTTAACTATTTTACGCTAAATTTCAAAACAAAAAAATTATTCAATTCCAAGTTCAATTATAATTTTAAACCGGAAAAGCAATTTCGATGTAGCACACGACCATCGCCTTATGCTAAAATTCAAATCTTAATAGTGCGGTACTCGACTCTAGAGTTTGGATGTTTATTGGGCCAATTACGATGTGAGAGAACCGTGAGAAAATTTTGATTATTAATTTTGATTGTGTGTGTAGTCAGTGCGCTCTACAAACAGGTACTAAAACCAACAATTTTGTGTTCAGAACTAAAAGTTGCTATTTGGCTTCTTGCTCGCGAGTTTTATTTTTCTGTATACACTTTATTGCACGCGCCATCCCGTCAGAGAATCCAGGTATCCAACCTCTAAGTGTGTGCGTGCATATTAATTGCAATACTGAAAAATGATAAAAATTTTAAAATTTAAACTGATTTTCACTTTTGAGTGTAGGTGACATTTTGCCGACAAAACGCGGTTACAATTGCTTTGTTTGCCTACCGGAAATGACAAATTACAAGTTGGAATTCAAATGTTTAACGGATTAATTTAAGCGAAATATTGCAACTTGAAAATTGCAACTGAAATCATATCTTTTATTGAACCATGAAATATTGCTTTAATGTTAAGATTCGCTCTTCTGACATTTCTGTTAATAGTAAACCAGGATATTTTAAATTGTGTTATTCACGCACGTATCTGCTGGTTCGTTTGCCCTGCAACTTATACTGGTTTAATTTCGTTCGGCCAACAGTAATTAACTATCTATGGCGTTTGCGCAAGGTCTACGAGACAGTTTTACGAACGAGCGAAAATGTTTTGACCTGTACTATTCATTAGGCTATTCAAAAACCTCTGAAGGTGGTTTTAGACTCATTTATCAAGTAATTTCGGAAGCATATGTATCCTGTTGAAAGAAATTTATTCAAGTTGAATTTGACCGTTGGTCAAGAGATGTTGGCCGTGTGAGAGTACGAGCTCGGGCGTCCACACGGGGGCCCCATAGCTGGTGCCCCTCCCCAACTAAACTCGGCCTAAAAGTAAACAATCTTGAGGTGCAATTGTAGGGGCACCCCGAAATTATTCGTTGCCAGCCAAAACATAATTTTCTGAGGACACCTCAGAGTACGCGCCTATGCTTTGGTAAGATTTGGTAAAGTTGGACCCTGGTTTTAAGTTTGCATTCTAATCTTCAAAAGAACTATATTTCCGAAACGAATAAGTGAGGCAAAATTTCAACTAAAACTAAATTACAGTACCAAACTCTATAAATAGAAGACTAGTGATTATTAATACCTGAGAGACTGAGAAAGGAAGTATTTTGCGACAGTGTCAAACACAGTCTACTATGAGAGAATTCAGTGTGGATGGGAAAGTTGTTGAAATTTTACGGTAATTCAACGTTCAATCGATGATATCCGATTGACTGACTATTCATTCATTATTCAGGCTGCAAAATTTTATGAATGAAAATAAAAATGTTCAAAATTTATCAATGAAATATTATTATTATTGTTGGATGTGATGCGGAAAGAGTTGTAGACAATGATTGAGACTTTGCCGAAACAACCGTACTGATACAGTTTTGTACTGGGGGACTAAGTAAAGTTTTTCTGTTTCAACTAAATGGGAGGAAAAACGTCGCACACCATAGCCCTGAGTATTAGAAATTACCAGTGCGGTAAAAATTTTACTTGATAGCATTAAAGGAAAAAAACGTAATCCTTGATGTCTTAGGAGATAATTTTACTTGATCCATATAGGGCATATAATGACAGTTTTTGTTGGCTAATATATATTTTGAAGATAAATTTTAAAACGTAAATACTGCCTAGGTGGAGATTTTGGGTGCTTCTATTAACATTAGCGGCCAATGGATACAGTACGGCCGTATTAGTAGTATAAGCGTATTCCTAACAATAAGCCCAAGCCTAAGTGTAAGAACGAGCTTATACCTAAGCCTAAGCTCAAACCTAAACCAAAAACTAGTCACATAAGCTTTACTCTATTGCAGTCCCGCAGAAAAACGTTCCGCCAATGATTTTTACAAATGCCGCAACATCGTACCAAACATATAATAGGTTACGTTAATACCGATGGTTGAACGAAGCAGGTCACAGTGGGGCCAGCTCAACTTGCAAGGGAATGCAACATTTAACATGACCTACAAAACATATTGAAACTTTCCTATGGGTGGTCATAATTTTTCCAGGTTGGGCAGAGTCTACAACAGCTGCCCCCTCAATGGCTACAGACCTCAATTAATGAAAAATGCGGTCAAATTTTAAAGGCAAACCATCTCAAACAGTATGCGAGCTAAAAAACTGCTGTAGAGCAAAATCTTGTCATACGCCGCAATGCGTCGCTGTCCGTAACCATGCGGTATTGGACGTGCAAACTCACGTACGGCAACGGATTACGACGGAAGGTGTCGGATAACATCGGAATTTTTTAACGTATAGCGCAATCCTTAATCCGGGCAATATATATGCCGCCTCCGAGTTAGTTTGCATAAAGCAATTAGTGTTAGTTTCTGTATCAGTTATAACTTGTACTAAATTTCGAAGTCTAAAATGTTGTTAGTGCTAAAAACAAAATATTTATCATCTGTTATAGATAGTATGTGGTAAAAAATGAAACTTTGTAAAAATAATGGTAACACTACGGAAACGATAGTTTCCCCGGAAAAATTTTGATTGAATTTCTATGTATTGCACGCAGTTAACCCTTTCTCACATGAATATTATCTATTTCTCCTGAGACCTACTTGTATGCTAGGATTCAAACTCTGGTGATTGGAGTGGGAGGCGTATACCATCACCACTCAGCTATAGAAGCTTGACGCTCGAGCCCGAGGGTACTCTCACGTCTTCTGGTGATTTAGCACTATGTATACGTGTTGCAATTGTTAAACACGGTGCGATATATACTATTTAACGTATATACACTGAGCTGAGTTGCCTACAGGCAACTCAATGTGCGAAGGGGTTAAGAGTAGCAAATATATACTTAAAATTGCGCCCTTTATTCTTTTTACATGTTCGTACCATGGAATTTCGTGTGATGCCAATAAGTTGACCCTTAAGTGATCAAGATCCCCGTATAACTATTATTAATCCTGCCCACATTACTTCCAGCGGCGTACCGTTTTTCCGCGGGACTGCAATAGAGTAAGCTTTAAGCTTTAGACTAATTTTTTTGCTTAGGTTTAGGAATATGCCTTTTTTATTGTTACACCCCTCAAAGTAAAACCGGCAGTTAACTTTAAAACGATTACCACCTGAACCAGCTTCAGTAGGAGTGTTTTAGTTTGATATACCAACGTATCACAACTCCTGAAAAGAAAAGTTGTGTTTCATTTCAAAATGTTTGTTAGCGAATATGCTGAACTGTACAGAAATAGGTTTAAACCTCCTATTAATAGCCATGAGCTACATTCTTCATAAAAATAACTACTACATGCTGTGATTTAGATATATTTTAAGTAACATTTCTCACACCAAAGACACTGTGCTATGTCTACGATGGGTTGCGACAACATTTTTTCAGCACAACTGTATTTTGTAGTAGTTTTTCTTGGTCTAAAAATTGTTAAAAAGAGTAAAAAAATTTTAGGCTTTGTTGTTTTTAGAACTAAATCAAAATGCCCCACAATTAGACTCGGTCTAAAAGTAAACAATATTGAATTACAAATGTAGGGACCCCGAAAATTATTCGGTGCCCTCACGAGTTCTTAAGATGAAATTGGCCACAATTAACAGTAAACAAATAGGTCAGCGTCTCTATCAGGGAAATATACAAGAAATCTACAACAATTCGCCGCCCGACAACTTGTTGACCAACAGAGTCCTAAAGGCTATTAATAAATCTAAGCGTATTTCGAAGGCTAAGCCTAAGAAAAAAACATAATGATTGGCGACGTATTGTGGAGTCGATGAAATTTCGGATTACAAGTTGTCGGGCAACGAGTTCTCGGGCGACGAATTGTCGCGATACCGTATAAAAGGGAAAAGACACAGGGGCAATTGATATATCCTCTCCCGAAATTTCTAGAGAGACTATCAAAAACGCTGTCTACCAGGCTTGAGAACGACCTTCTGGATCCTAGAGCACGAAAACAATTTTTTTACATGAGGTCAGGAGCCAAAATGCTAGCCACACCGCTGATTTGTACACATCAGAAATGCACCCCAATTTCAGGGCCACATCCGCTATGGACTCCCTTAGGCGCGACCCATGAAGGTATTGCGAAAATTTCCGAGCTGAACATTAAAATTATTAATGTGATACGCATGCTGAGTTTGGCAACATTTTTTATATAAACTTGGAATGCGTGACTAATCTCTTTTCACAGTTTTTTATCTATTCGTAAAAAACTCCAAAGTCCATTTGTCACACCATAAGGCGTTGGTTTCTGATCAAACTGTGCTATATTACAGCCCCACCCCCGAAAAATTTTCCAGGGTGAAGTCACGGGCAGCTACGGACACATTTTTTTAGTGTTTTGATTTATACTTCTGTATAATGAATTATAGCAAACAATGAACTAATATTTTAGACGAAAGTAGATAATGTAAAAAGTGCTTTAACAGGCTTTAGAACCACCTTCTAGATCGTAGAAAAAACGCTCTATATCTTTAGAAATGAAACATATACTTTAAATCATACACATATTGAGTTCAAACATCGTGTCTTGAACACTTATTTGTGTCCAGATGGTAACTCGCGATAGCCCCTCCGGAAAATGATCCGGACCTGTTCTATACATGGACCGTGTAAAATTGCCTCTCGCAATTGATTTTGTATAGCCTAGAGTAAACTGCTATTTGGTTAGTATATTAAATTAAATTAGTTTAGCCTTACTAACAGACCTGAACAACCAACTGGCCTACGATATATATACATATATATACATACATACATACATATATATATGTATATATATACATACATACATACATATATATATGTATATATATATATAACCACAGATAGTTTGATGTTAAAATGATAGGTTGTGCAATACAGCAGAAATTGTTTTTTATGCTAAAATGCACAAATTTATGAATGGATATACACCATGTGACAAAAATTGCGCTAATATGCCACCTGTGCAAGTTTGGCAAAATTGCTAAAAGTTATGTATACGGGACCGTCGCCACAAACGGCCCAAGGGGGTTGAGCCCCCGGAACAGTTTTAGCCCTCCTAAAAATTTTCAACCTTGCTGGTAAGTCATCGAAGACGCTTGTAACCCCTCTTTAAAAAATTTTAGCGGCCCAGAAATGTGAGCTGGCTACACGGGCCTATATGTATATAAATAAGTCTCTGCATGGGCGCATTTTGACGTGCGAACGCAAAATGTGTCTTGTCGGTAAAAAGTGAGTGCCTACGTGTACATTTTTGGTTGAAGTTTATTGCAAAAATGTGCGATAAGTTGCCATGATAAGCGAGCATGTGTATAATATAAACAAAATATGACAATGATACACATTATGGATATGGTATTAATGCAAAATTAACAGAAAACCACAGAAAATAGTGTTTCTGATTAAATTTTGACGCATGCTTTCAGTTGTTCTCTCAGCCAGAAGTGGATCCATAAATTTGTGACACGGGGTGCTGGCAAATGTTATGAAACGCAATTTTTTTCTGTATCTTATATATATGCCATTGGCAGCGAAAAATTGTGAGCCAGCGACCGTGTCTTTAGCACAAAAAAATTCTGGCTCCCAAATTTGGATTCGATAGTTCTCACAGCCAGTGTTTGCCCAAAAATTGTCAGATTTTGAAATTTTCTTGCATTCCAGTAATTTTTATTGTCTTTTGTCCCCGATTATTCCCACTTAAGTTAAAATTTTTTAAAACAAATCTAATTTTTAAGGTCGTACGGTCTTGGGACCGGAAAACTGTTGGGACTGTGAGCATACACGGTGTAGCTTGTGTATGTGCAGAGTGTGTAATGTTAATTCACATACATACTCGTGCCCATATATATAGCACCAGAGGAAATTATAATATCGGCCGCGTGGTGTACTGGGTAGCGCGCTTGACTCGCGAGCGACAGGCCCGAGGTTCGATTCTCGGCGTGGCCATATGTTTCGGAGAAATTTAGTGGACAAACCATGTATATTCGCAGTACTTCGAGCAAAGCGGTCGTCCCGACCGTGCAGTTCTGACAGCTACCTCTAAAAGTCGTTCATTTCAAATTCAAATTTTGCTGTTTAACTTGAATGATCACAAAAGGTCATAAGATGTTTAAATATGCAAAAAATTTTCAAAGTCTGTCCATCATTGGGCAATCGCCTACATTTGTAGATGACCCATAGGATCCCTTTTGACACGTTAAAATTGCTAAATCATTTGCATGCTCCATTGAAAGTGGATTCTCAAAAAACCTGATCCAATTATACATACGGTGAATATTAAAATTTGACTTGGGCTGAGGTAAAAGTCTTTTCGTAAGCCTAAACCAAATCTAAAGAATGAAAGCCTAAACATTTGTGGAAAAAGTGTTCAAGAGCCGGGCCGAGCCCGTATTTGAAGCATAAACTTAAAGCAATAAACTTACATGGGATATCAGCAATTGAATTCAAATCACGACTTGTGTACATCGCTGTGTTTTCGGCAGCGGTGCAACGAAGTGCTTCTGTGACGTCATCGAAATCCGACGGTTGGTCATAAAGTGACATCATTGAAGACGTACACATATTCGAACTGAAATTAACAGCCAGCGTTTCCAAACGAGACGTACTTGTTTACTATCTTTTCATCATTTCACACTTGTGTTAATTTGGGAATCACAACAATTCGGCACCGGACAACTCGTCAATCGAATCTGCTTAATCGCCAAATTTTATCGACTCGACAATTCGTGACCCATCATTATGCTGAGGCTTAGGATTAGGCTTAGGCTTACGCTTACGTTTAGGATTATGCTTGGATTGATTTACAGGCTTTAGGATACTGTTGGGCGTCAAGTTGTCGGGCGACGAATTGTCGGAGGCTCGCTATTTTGATAGAATGCAATTCCCTTAACATTACTGTTGAGTGCTTTCCTGAACCTAAGCTTAAGTTTAAACGTAGGCTTTAAAGCTAAATCATGATCAAAGCTTAAGCCAGATCAAGTAAAGTTTTGCCCTGCTAAGATCTCAAGTAGACTTCTAAGGGTATAACCTCTTTACCCCCTGGTGATTTATATTATTGAAACACTCGCAGTGTGCAATGGGACCAAATTGAAATTTGTTCGCAAGAATGGAATGGGTATGACCACACATCTGTTTGTCACCAACTTTACTTAGTGGCTTGGCAGAACGATAGCGATATAAGGGCATACCGGGTCAACCGAGAACTATGAGAAAATACTCACGAAGCCCACGCGGTGTGTTACGACACTTAACGGAATTTTGTTTGCAAAATTTTTGTTGGCCTGGTTGCTGTGTAGAATGCCAACTTAAGAAAGGGGCATAGTGTCTCGGTTCTCAAAAACGCTACAACTGACAGTTATTCGAAGTATCTTTTCAACGGTTAGGCTTTCGCTATCAGCCCTTTAACGGCTAATATACCATAGGAGCCTTTGCAAGGAGTAGCTAACAAAACGCTTATTATACTGAGTTTGATCATATTCTCAAATCATTATCCAAGCAATTTTCTTAAAAATTTATATCCACACTGCAAAAAATGGTGAGTCAAATTGACTCTCTCCGAAATAAGCTCTACGGGACTACACAAACTGTTAGTCAAATTCGACTGCGCCAGTGTCAAACATGCGATTCAGTGAGTCGAATTTGACTCAGACGGCGTCGAATTTGACTCAGTTTGTGTAGTCTCGTAGAGCCTGTTTCAAAGAGAGTCAATTTGACTCACCATTTTTTGCAGTGCAGCTCAAGGTCTACTAATCTTTCAATAGCACGTGAAAAAAAACATACTCAGCTTGCATAGATCCAGTATGTCCAAAGTTGTCAAATACTCCAAGATTACTTGAATAATTAAGTACGTCTGTCATCGATAATTTAAAATTGAAATATTAATACGTTGGCGACTGGTAGGAGAATTTTAATCTGAAATATTTTCCGCAAAAACAATTAAGTACTTCACCACTTTTAAGCAGAATCCAGCTCTGACTTCGCCACTGTATTTGGAGTTTCTGGTGATCTTAGCTCGCGTATAAGCGTAAAAGTTGCGCTGCTATACGTTCTTGTAGCAAAAACCTGCCACTGCCAAAAACTACGACAAATCGTGTATATCATTCGACATTGCTTTTAGAACTGTCGAGTCGAATGGTGTCCAGTTCTTTGCGATCGGACGATTAGATGTCTGATTTCTAGCACTAAACAAGCCACTTTCTCCGCACATTGTTTAAAAAGTTTGATCAATTTTTAGAAACATTTTAGCCCCGCTTGTAAGCTTACTATTTTAACGCCATGTCACTTGATTACTATTTTAACGCCATGTCACTTGATTACTATTTTAACGCCATGTCACTTGATTACTATTTTAACGCCATGTCACTTGATGAGCTGGCTATGGACCTATTTACACTCTTGTCTATATTTTGTGCTAAACCTACATGCTTTGATGATTAATGCACCAAAAATCCCTTTCGTGGCTCAGTTCAGAAACTGATAATCTAACAAAATCTAGAAATAAAAAAACTGTTCACAACGTTTTACGGACCAGGCTTATGTTTGCACAGTTTTATACATTATATGTACTCATAAATAAATATATATGTATATGTATATATACATATATATTTATATACATATATATGTATGTATGTATGTATTATATAAAATCTGGAAAAGTTTCAATCTCGTGTAACAATAATAAATCCAATCTATATTTTAGTTGAAAAAATTCCCTATACAGCTACAGATTACATGTTTTTAAAGCGTCCGACACGATATTGAACTAAACGGAAATCGGTCAAACTTTTACGAGTGCGTTCAAACTTGAGTTGAACCAATCTGAACGAGGCCCCTATATTCGGGAGAGGCAACCCGTTTAAGAGGGTAGGAGGGGGCCAACCTCGTCACATGGGACAGGGAATTAACCCTGCATTTAAAACCTGATACCTATAGGTTTACGAATCTACTCAAACGTTCTTTCAGATCAAATTACCGTGAGAAAATGATGTTTTAGATTGTATATGCTTCCGTTTTTTACCGCGTCACAAGCACGTTTCAAAATCAAACTGTGTTAAAAATATTTAATTTGAAAAATGCTTATCGAAATAATCAGAAAGTATTAAACGGCTGCTTAAAAATTTAGAATATGATTCTGAGGCATGAATCGTTCAAAATGGTAACTAAGTTTGCGAGACACGAGGTCATTTGTTTATTTGTCTCCACAACAAGATTACCCTATACATACGATGAACTGCAATAATAAAATATGCTTAGCCTTTAGCTAGGAATAAATGATTGAATAGCGAAGGTATGTGGTATAAAACGATATTAACTTTCACTCAAAATTATACACGGCTTAGGGGTATATGAGCACAAGGCACTTGTGCTAATTTAATTAAGCTTCAACCTCGTTTCACTGGTCAAATATTTGCTAAGTCGTTTACACTTGCTTAAACTATTGAAATTATAGGCACTCGAGTCGAAATCCATACTACGCATTTTAGGTTAAACAGTTATGAATTATTGCTTCCGGAAAGTTTTCATTTAAAACCACGCATCCTGTACGGATGCTTGGCAGTTAGTGCGATCAAAAGTTGAGTGATGAACGTTTCCCAGTTGTTCGTTAATTAACTTTCACCAAATTGTAAAACGTCTACTTGTAACCAGGGGTTGATATTTTTTTTAAATTACGTCAGAATCGCACATCCGCATTAAAATATTACTTTAAAACCACGTTTATTTTATGAAACACATCATGTTTCAAAAGTTTAAGTCGGTAAAAAATAGCAAATTCGTTAATTATTTGCCTATAACAATCCAACAACGGCACGAGTGCAACTATAACGTGGGGGAAGCGAGCAGTGACACCGTGCAAAGACCATAAAATCTATCGCACGGCTGACGATGAATTGGCGCTTGGTTCATGTGAACATCAAGGGCACAACGTTTTTCTGCGGGAACACAATGGAGTAAGCTTAAACTTTAGACTGTAATGTTTTTGTGTTGGCTAACGCTTAGGCTTAGGAATATGCTTATACTACGGTTTTGCGCGGCCCTGTTCAATGCATTGGCTGAAGGATTTTATTTTTAAACAAATTTTTCGTATCCCTAATAATTCTACTACCTCATATAGTAAAAACTTGTCGTTGTGAACGGAGTTTAAGCAGCTGAAATTGTCTTATACGGCAAAATGAAGTAGTTTTTGTTTAAGACGAGTGGGAAACTTTTTGGTTGTTAAAACATTTCATTATTTTAAACTTTTTTCGCAACAAATGTTCAACCACAGGATGATAGGCTTCATTTGTTTAATTAGATTTTTACAAAAATTGACAGATTACAAAGCATTTATATATTAATTTTACAAGTTTTTGCCATTTCTAGAAACTCTATATTACTGTACGTGTAAAAAGTTTTGGGGGCGTATTCAGAAAGTACGTCGGTCTATGGTTTTTTGTCAAATTGAAACCCTTTATTCCAATATTATCTCTGCTCTTTGAGGTCCATGTGTGGAATGTTTATCTGCGACACTGTGATAGAGGAAGACTGATTTTTTTGCTTTTGTTTAGGCTTAGACTTGCGCTTCGGAATATGCTTATACTACTGTTACAGCTTTGTTCTATACGTTGGCTATTTTTACTATGCTAAAGCTTCAGCTGAATTAGCATATTTCGTTTGGTCAATCAGTCCCGCAGTAGATCTATTAAGTTAGTATGCTAAACAAAGAGGTAGGGTACACGGTGTTGCGTAAATGCGTACTGTATTGACCCGAATAAGAGGGGGTAATAAGAACGGGGGTCCTCATTTTGAGTTCCAATCAATAGGTGTCCGTATCCCTAATAAGAGTAAGTAAGCGGGTAGAGCCGCTCAGCCGTAATCAAAGTCAATAGATGTCAATTATTCCTAATTGTAGCGCACAAAAGACTCCAGGACAAATAAAGCTGAGTTGGAAACTTTAAAGATCCCTTAAACTTTTAAAGTACATTCCTAATGCGTCGTCCACAATAACGTGCGTACGCTGTGTGGATTTTCGAAACGTCAATTGACGGTTGGCGACTACTAGTTTCAAAAACGAGATCGCGTGGACGGCTACTGTCAAAATTTTATTTTCCGTTGACGGCTACTGTTTAAAATTTTGCAAATCTTGAATTATTTTCAAGGTTTGCGCCTCCGATCTTGCTATCGGTTGACACTTACTACTACAAAACTTGCAAACCCATTGACGGTTGCTGTATGCCTCACAAGTACCTGTTGACGGCTGCTATTTAAGTTTAGCATTCAGATTGACGGTTGCCTTTAAAAGATTGATTCCTGGTTGACGATTGCTGTCTAAAGTTTTATTTTCAATTGACGGTTGCTGTCTAAACTGTTTTTCAATTGACGGTTGCCGTCTAAAGTTTAATTTTCAATTGACGGTTGCGGACTAACGGTTAATTTTCAATTTACGGTTGCCGTCTAGTTTTAAATTTTAAATTGACGGTTGCCGTCTACATTTTAATCTTCAGTTGACAGTCGTCGTTGTATAAAGAGTTTCAGTTGACGGTTCACCCGGCGTTCGTAGTCAGAGGGAGACGGTGTCTGATTTTCCTTTGGAAGAGTATCCAGCCCCCCAAAAAAATTTTACCTTGCTGTGTTCCTCTTGAAAAACACTTTATCTCTTGTGTGAACTGGCTACGGACCTGCTTCTGTTGCACATCACCTAAAAAATTCGATAAATGTCCGAAAATGATCCAATTTTCAAAATTTCTGCTGGCACAGACCCTTGTTGGTTCCGCCAGTGAAATATACTATGTTGCGCTATTTTCATTTGATGTTTCGCATATAGAAGTGTGTTTGTTATATAAAAACAAAACTTTATAGAACACAATTTTTTGTTTTTATGTGTAGCCAGAGGGCAACTGAGCTGCCTCTGGAAGAATTTTTCGCTTACCCTTTAGAAAATTTTCGACCTTTTTGGAAACCATCACCGACAAAAAATTTGATTTCAATTTCGTTTCCGACAAAATTTAATTCCGATTGGAACCCTGCATTTAGGTACAATTATGTGTTTTTGCAATCTGATATGGATGTGTGAAATTTAACACAGCAAACCACTAGCGGATTCTGGTGGGGGCGAGGAGAGTATGCGTCCTTGTCAGAAAATATTTTATATTTAATTTTGTAAAAGTTCGCTTCGAACAATTAGCCCCACAGAAATTTGGTTAAAACCCGGAAGAAAAATCGCATAGGTTGACTGACACCTGAACCCCCATTCTACTGCCTATATTGATTTTGAAATGTTTTCTAGTGCCCAAAGATTTGGTTGCGTATAAAAACTATACGTACACGCACTATATTTGTTATGAAATAAAAATGCAGTCTGGTGTGCATGTCAAGTATATACGTGTGTTAAAAGGTTTGCGAAATTTAACTTAGCGTGTAGCCAGAGGGATACTGAGCTTCCCCTGGAAGAATTTTGTCCTCCCGCCAAATAAAAAATTTTCAATCTTTCTTTAAAATTGTCAAACATTAAAACTTGCATGCCCTCCTGAAATATGTTCAACCCCCTAGCAAGGTAGATGGCTAAAGAGCCTTAGGACTAAATGAAAATAATTTTTTTCGGAATCGCAAGTAGGAAACTTGCTCCAACAGTTAACAATTTTTTCATATATATTTTTTATATACTACCTACGTAGCGGTATATCAAAAGCGTAGAACTTAGCGTTATGGGAACACGACGGACGCAAAACATTTTACAAAGTCAATAAAAATCTGAGACCAGCGGTTAATATGTTGATTTTAACAAGAAGTATATGCCGCTATGGCGGGCCCGTAGCAAGGGGGGCAGAGGTCTCTATCTCCTTGGCAAAATTTTGCTGTTTCCTAAAAAATTTTCAAGCTTGTTGTAAGTCAACAAAAACCCTTGTATGCCCCTCCTGAAAAATTTAAGCCCCCCTTAGCAAGGTGAGCTGGCTACGGTCGTGCGTTAGGGCGTCTTTACGGGTGTCATTAAATAGCCCCCATCTTCTTTTGGTGCCCCCAAATAAACTCGGTCAGACATTGTAATATCCAGGGGCGTCTAAAAAAATTTAATACATTTGGGGGGCATATTTGGGGACATCAGCCAAATTGAGAAGGGCACGTTCCTCCAAGGCCCACGTGGGAACACCATTGACGTTTAGGCTTAAGATAGGCTTAGGCTTATTTAGGTTTGCTTAAGCCGAAGCCTAAGTCTTCTAGCGTACGTATACACACAGCGTATAGATCTATATAACTGATCATAAACCTAAGCTAAGACCTAAGTATTCCCGTCTGCGGGCCTGCTCCTGTTGTACTTCACCTAAAATTCGATACATAACTTTGTATATTGCAAAGAGTAACGTATTGCATATGTATTTAAAGTGCGTTATATAGCACGTCAATATCATAACTAATATCAAAATTTTTTTAAGTTTGTATATACTAGTGCGCTTCTCTACCAACATACCAACCAAACTTTGTATATAATGATTTTATGTTCAATTTTATTTAACTAACATTGGCGTCCTGACTGGTGACCATTAGGGGCCGCGCCCCAAAATCCAACAGGTGCCCCTCAAATAGTTTCGGCGAGATTGTGATATCTTCAACTGTAATTGCAGGGCCTGCGAAAATTATTTAGTCCCCACCCAAAATCTAATATTCTGCGGATGCCACTACTAACTTAGAAGCACAAATGATTGTCCTACTTTGTCAGTCCTTTAGAATAGGAACAAAAACACTCGCTCAAACAGTTAACAATTTTTTCGCGGTAATTTTTAATTTTCTAATTAAAAACTATTAAACGGAAAATCAAACTATTAACGTACATGCAGGGTGTCCGCGTCCGGTAAAATCTGGGAATTCATCAGTGAACGTCTGAGATTCGAGGAAACAGAAACAAAGTCCGGTATAGTCTAGCCGGGAAGCGCGCTTAGACTGAAGCGAGGCGAGCTCGGGCCTACGTAAAAATCAGCATGTGCTATCTGCTAATATTGTTAATAAAATAAAATAGATATGTATCAACAATAGATACATGTATTGAATTGTGCAATAAAAAACAAGAACTTATCACACCTTGCCAACGAATATATCAAACATTCATAGAAAGTTTACTTTGTTGTGACCGTTAATCTCGTTGAAAGCTGATAGTTTTTGCTAGGCGGACCAATTTTCCTGGAGAGACACAATTGAAAGAATTGTTGGTGTATCCATTTTATGAGCCATTTTGGGTAGCGCGTATTTTTGGCAACCAAAAAAAACTTAAAAAATGTCGCAATTTCATTTTATTTCATAGGTACTTGTTGAATGGTTAAATAAAATTCTACCAATTCTTAACTTAGATAACAAATTGTGGGTGCCGCAACCAATTCGATATTTCAAGACGACATGAAGGTATTCAGTTGACCAAATTTGTCTAATTTTTGAGTATATTAACTCCTCATACTTTGCAAACAAATAAAATCAAACATTCATTGAAAGTTTATTTTAAGCGTAATAAAAATACAAAAGTTTGGTTCAAATAACTGTTTAGGGCTAGGCCTGAGTAGCTCACCAGACATCCGAAAGTGCTCGTCTCTCAAAAATTGAAAATTAACGTTTAATTGCCTCAACGGCTACTTTAGTACCTCAGCAGAGCCTTTTCTTAACCAAAAGCGTAAATGTGGAGAAAAAAGTATCTGATCGCCCCCATTTCGGCTCCAATTCGAATTTCTCGTGTTCAGCTGTCACTGCCTAAAAACGAAACCAACACGCCAACACTGCGCTGTTACATTGTACTATATACGCAATTTTTTATTTAAGTGTTACATAAAAAACTTTTATATAACATATATCAGAACGGCGCATGCAAGCGGTGGGGCCTGGAAGCAGGATGCCAGCGCTAAGAACTTCGTTTGGAATAAACGTTAAAAAATTTGAAATATTTTGTGAGTTTTGTGAGATTTTTAACCCGAGTTCTCACATGTCTCATCTGTCTCCCTTGCAACATGCTGTGTTTTTTAAGTCTGTGCATAAAAGCGTAATAACCCTTCAATAGGCCTCCAATAGTCCTTTAAAGCTTTTTTTGGGTGCATGTATTTGGCCCTTAACAAACCAAAAATCCTGGCTTTTCTAACAAACTTCTCTACACACTACTGGCGCCGCGCCCCATTTCCGTAAAAACAGTCACCGTCCCGTTTTCATTTCGATTTTTAAAAAGCGCATTGAGACATTGCATTACCATAATTCCACTTTCGCCAAACAACACGGACGTCGTCAAGATTAAATTTTAGGAGCACTAGCGAATGCAAGGCACGCAGGGGTGGACAGAGCGTACATCTCCCCGTGACAAAATCTTTAATTAAAAAATGGCTGACATGTCGCACAGACTTTCAATTTTGTGCCACTTATTTAAACTTACTAACCTCATTTTTACATTAGAACATCAATAATTACAATGAAGGTCGCAAGTGATAACAGTGGCGTAGTCTACACGTGATAGCTTCGATTCCGAAACAGGCTTACTTAGCGCGTCTCGTGGGTTATGCACCAAACGCATTAACCGAGAACGTCACTTCCCACGTTTTCAGTTGACGGTTGCCAAGTAAATAAAAATTTTCAATTGACGGTTGCCGTCTAATAAAAATTTTCAGTTGACGGTTGCGTAAAAGTTTAATTTTCAGTTGTCGGTTGGTCTGAATAAAAAATTTTCAATTGACGGTTGTGGTAGATCACAATTTTCAATTGACGGTTGCCCTCCAAAAGAAAATTTTCAATTGACGTTTGCCGTCAAGAATTGTTGTTTCTGTTGACGGTTGCTGTAAGAACTTCGTAAACCGATTGGCAGTTCTCTGTTGTTAACTCGGCACTTTGTTGACGGTTGCCATCGAAAAAATGGTTTCTCCGTCAACGATTGCTATACGAACCAGAATAGCCGTTGACGCCTGCTATACAGAAATTTGTTTCGTTGACGGTTGCTAATTTTGGAATAGTACAGCAACCGTCAATTGAAATTTCAAACTGGATACAAATATTTTCAATTGACAACTGCTATCGACAAATATAAATTTGTTGAGGGTAACCGTCAATTAAAGTTTCAAAAATCCACACAGCGTACGCACGTTATTGTGGACGACGCATAAGTATAATTTTGCATTATCGCTCAAACTATTGACACAAGACAAATAAAATGCTTAATTCAACGGATGGTTGCAATACCGGATATATATCAGTAACGAAAGGCGGCGGCGGGCGGGTTAAAAATAAATAACAGTCCGTAACCGAATAACAAGGGGGGTACCCTCTGGAGAAGCCAAATAGATATCAGTCCCCCCTCTTATTCGGGTCACTACAGTAGTGATTACAAGCGAGGCGAAAACTGTTCAGTCCAAAACTTATTTGGTGGTCCTGCGGCCAAAACCTGGAACCCCATTGGCTACCGGACAGCCCGTTGTGCTACTTCACGATGAATGAACAAAAAATATACTAAACTTGTTCAATAAACGCTATTATTACATCATTATTAGTGATTGGTGTTTATAATCCTGGCGCGAGCACAAACTCAGGCATCGGGCTGCGGCTACGGTATCTGACGACAGCGCTCACGGGATGGGTTCCCTCTTTCCCTCTTGTAAAATGTATCATCAACCACGGGCGCAGCAGCGTTAACAGGGGCACATACGTGGGCGGTTGCTTTGTATATGTGCAAGAATTAATAGTTGATACACAAATACGGTAAAAATTTGAACCATTATTTTGGCTACTCTCAAGGTGTAGCAAATTATATTTCGTATCCAAACACAAATTTTGTCAGCTTACTTATGTGGTGCCTAAAGCAGATTAACATCCGATTTTGAAATAATTTCTTGGTTCTACTGCAAATATCTGCGGAAATGCCGATACGAACTAGTGTTTTAAGCACCATAGCATCATATATATATACATATATATGTGTATATGTAAATATGTGTACCAGATGTAAAGATATGCAAAACTTATGTAGATTTTATAATTGAAATTTGACACATAAGTTGGATGATAAGCAGGATGCAACCGGAGGTGAAAAATGCCGGAGCCGGAGGTCAACGAAACTTGCCGGAGCCGGAGGTCAACGAAACTTGCCGGAGCCGGAGGTCAACGAAGCCGGAGCCAGAGCCAGAGCCGGAGGTGAGGCGAAATTAGGTAGTAATGATGGTTAATTAGTTAATTTTAGCCAATATCTGCAATATGTTGTTAAGTTGTTTGGCTTTACGTCAACTTTCTGCAAAATTTCGGAAATTCTTTCCTGAAAATTGACAAAAGTAAAGTGAAACGCGCTAAATGGATAAATTTTGGAAAATTATGCAAAATTGTACTTCCGAAATTGCCTTAACCTCCGGCAAAAATTCTACCGGAGAAGGAGGCCGATTTTTTGCCGGAGCCAGAGCCAGGGGCAGACCTCCGGTTGTACCCTGATTGCTTTAGCTTGTTGCATTTTTAAAACGAAATCAGAAGAAATTTTTCATTCGGCGCAAATTGAACAAATAATTCACGGGTTATAGTCAAATAACTGATTTAGCGCCTTCCCACACCGTTGGCAACTGTTCAAACCAGTTGTCTGATGATAACACATGAAACTTTGGTTCAACCGTGGGAAGTTTAACACTATATATTTGACGCAGCTTTGATAACTTTGTGCAAGGATATACGATTTGATAAACTTTGCTTGAACAAAAGATTTGAAAAAATTTGTGGTCAACAAAAATGAAAATAAAAAACCGAAAAATTTGTTTGACAAAAAATTATTTTGCTTTTTGAAAATTCGTTTCCTGTACCAATGGGTGCGCTTTAAAAAGGCCCCCCCAAAACGAGTTTAATTTTTCAAAAATTTTAATTTCAGTGCGGCATAACTTTTTAGTGACACTTTTTAAAATCAAAACGTTTTTCAGGCAAACGTCGGTTGGCCGGACACCAGAAACAGTATATTTTCAACAGACAATCACTCAGTGGCGGATCCAGGATCTCAAAATAAGGAAGGGCCAAAATTTCACAGGTAATAAACTTACTTTTGACCCACACACAAACCGCGAACTATAGTCACAAAATTGCTAAGTATATAATTTTTGTTGAGATGCTGTTGGTGGGCCCACGGCCGGCGTGGCCCCCCTCCATGGATCCGCCATTGCAATCACTGCAAAGACTAAAAAATGCATATGTAGGCAAATATATACAATATTCATGCCGCTTATTAATGAAACTTTTTGTTTTAAAGAGATATATACACCAAAACCAAAAAATAGCGCACTTAATGACTACATGCAACCGTGGCGACATCTCAGAAAACAAACAATTTTCGTTCATAAAATCGTATTTTACAAGCTCATTCATTAAATTTAAAAATGTATTTTAACTGTTGTGCGCTATCAATGAAATAGTAAAATTTTACTGCAAAGAAGTGTGTTCAAAACACAATTTTTAATGGCATACTTAGGGCAGGATTTGATTTCAATAGGGAATATTAACCTGAACGGTTTTTACGACCTAGCGACCGTGAGACAATTTTTGAACTCTGTGATGTAACATGGTGCACGAAAGCCGCAAAAGGTCCCTGTTCCGCTTGGATTTCTTGAACCATTTGCGGAATACTTCCTTTGTACTCGCTTGTATATACGGTCTCATATATATTTATATATATAGATAGATAGATATATTTATATAAATATATATATGGCCTCTCCAGAGGGAACCTCCCCTTGTTATTCGGTAACGGACTGTTATTTATTTTTAACCCACGCTCCGCCGCCCTTCGTTACTGATATATATCCGGTACTGCAATTATCCGTTGAATTAAACGTTTATTTGTCTTGTGTCAATACTTTGAGCGATAATACAAGTTTACACTTAGGAATGTACTTTTAAATTTAAGTACACTTTATAGTTTCGAACTCAAGTTATTTGGTCCTGGAGTTATTTATGCGCTACAATTAGGGTTATTTGACGTTTATGGACTCTAAGTAAAGTTTAGGGACTCTATCCGCTTACGGCTCTTATTAGGGATACGGACTCCAATTGATTCGGACTCAAAATAGGGACCCCCTCTTATTACCCCTCCCCCTCTTATTTGAGTCAATACAGTATATAAATATATGACATACTTGTTCAATTCACTATTATTGTATTGGCAAAATTGAATCCAATAACGAGAAACCATTTTCATTCATAAAAAACTTACGCTACTATAAATGTCCAGCGTATAGTAAAATTAATTCGCGTCTTTATGAATGAAATACAGTTGAAATGCTTCCGACAACATTAAAATACCGCATGGGGAGCACCTAAAGGAACGTTAAATATGGACAGCCACCCATCCCAAACACACTACCTTATCGAACCATTGTAATAACAGGTTACTGTTGCTAATTCTACGATAAAAATTAATATTTTAGCGTTTGTTTTTTCGATGCCAACCCAACCAATCTAAATTCTTCGGTATGCCACTAAAATCGCGTATTTTTGTTTTAGCTTCCAGATGTATTATATACACCACCCAACAATGATTTGCAAACAATGAATTGTTTTTGTGAATGAAATTGACATTTTGTAAGAAGAAATTATACATTTTGTATTTGCAACAAATTTTATTTGGTCCAGAAAAACTGTGATTTTTCGCTGCGTTTAATTTCGTTTCGTTGATACCCGGAATCGTTTATCGAAGTGACACTAAAACGCCCTTGTTGTCACCTGCAGGCGTGTGGTGTCACATGTCAGTTTTAGTTTTAATTTTTGATGCAACTGACATAATGGAAAGTAGGACGAGGTTGTAAAAATCGACAGTTGAGAACACAAATTTTGAATGCAATTTTTGGACCACATTATATTAACAATGTCATCGTTGTATCGTAACGCGTTGTTTTATTTTTCTAATATTTTCACCCTGGCCGATTGCATATCTGAGCTTCTCATGATGTTCACTGATTATTTCACAGAAAGATTTAAATTGACCTCCACTGTTTATTTCCGTAGCAATTTTAATTCAAAATTCACACTATTTCTTAATCAGTACTGCAGTTACCCGAATAAGAGGGGGGTAAAGAGAGGGGGCCTCCATTTTGGGTCCCAATCAATAGGAGTCCATATCCCTAATAAGAGTCCGTAAGCAGATAGAGTCCCTACACCCTATTTAGAGTCAATAAATATCAATTCTTCCTAACTGTAGCGCATAAGTGGCTTCAGTATGAAATAATTTCAGTTCGAAACTTTAAAGCGTCCATTGCTTTTTGGGCAGAAAATTAGCTGATTTTTTCAAAATCATCACCTGGGATAAAGCCTTATCTTAGGTTCAGATTAACGTAACCTTGAAACATTGCTTGAGTATGTTTATACTGTTTTTTGACCATTCTGTCTACCATGCGTTTGCTCGGAAATGGTTTGATTTGGAAAATATTTACATATTAAAGTTCTATAACTTCTCTTAAACACTCCACAGCTAAAATCGAAATTTTTAAAAATTCAGATGAACATGGTTAGACGACCAATGACAGTATCAAGTGGCTGAAACTAGCAAAAAATTCAAAATAGTGATGTTTCTTTAAAAACAAGCGTGCCGGTCGCTTTTTATTACTAAATAATTAAACACTACAATTATTAATAGAAAGAAATAAACCACACATATTAACGACCCTGCGATGCTGCGTAAAATATATTATGACCCGAGGGCTAAAAAACTGTTTTATACACAAAATATAAAACTGCAAATGATTTGAATTTGACTAAAATAGCAAAGTTTTGTTTTTAGTAAATTTATTTTCAAATTTGTTTAAGTTTAATGAGTTGTAAGATAAAGTTTTGAGTGCTCTAGAAAAGGTAATAGAATCTAAATACGACTTGAAAATACCGCCGCGTTTAATATATGGAACTCAAGGTTATATTTGTTTGTCACTAGCCATTCGGTACGATATTTTAGCCCACGCATATATGATTAAAAACGAAATGTGGGCGGAGTTTAAAAGCAAAATGTGTTAATGTGGTGACAAATTTCCGCTATTGTATTTTTAACCTATATTTAACATCGAGCAATCGTGCCCCGGAAACGCTGGAGGTTTTAAATGAGATTACTTATGTTTGCTTACGATGTCTAAAAAGTAGTATTGAAAATTCTTACCGACCTCGTCCTGAAGCTTCGTCTGAATTGCGGGTCAGTTCAGGAATTTTCAATACTGCTTTTCAGGCAATTTGCTTATTGTAACTGCCCGTTGAATTAAACGGTTCTTTGTCTAGTATCAAAAGCTTGAGCGACAATACAAGGTTATATACTTAGCAATTTACTTTCAACTCTTAAGTATGCTTTAAAGTTTCGAACTCAACTATATTTATGCCTGAAGTTATTTACCTATGCGCTACAATTTGGAAACGTTAATATTTATGGACTCTAATTAGGATTTAAAGACCGTATCCGCTTACGGTCCCTTAATACGATTACGAACTCCTATTGAATTTGGACTCTAATGGGGACCCCGTCTAATTATCTTCCTTTTATTCGAGTCGCTACAGTATCGCACAGGGCCGTAACAGTAGTATAAGCATATTCCTAGACCTAAGCGCACGGATAAGTAAGCCTATACTGAAGCCTAATATCAAGCGTAAGGCTACGCCTATTCGTAACCCTAAGCCTAAGTAGAAATGAATGAAAATCTTAAGCTTAGTCTGTTGCAGTCCTGAGAAAAACCGGTCCAATCCTGATCTTTTCATGGGCCTATTTTACAACTGATATCATGTTATTTTTAAAATAAAATTTTGTGCCGTTATAATTTTTTGAGTTCAGGTTTCACATTTTTGGACAAATTTCGTTGGGAAACCGATCCGGGGCCTAAACGCTTGACAGCAGAGGCGGATCCAGGATCTCAAAATGGGGGGGGGGGGGCAAAATTTCACAGGTGATAAACTTACTTTTGACCCACACACAAACCACGAACTATTGTCACAAAATTGCTATATAATTTTTGTCGAGATGCTGTTGGGGGTGGCCTCCGCCATGGATCCGCCATTGCTTGACAGTACAAAGTTGAAAACAAAAACTAAAAATGTTTTCATTTAATTCTTTAACGCGTGAATGTTTTGCATTTTATATCCCAAATTTGTTAATTCCAGGCAAGGAGGATTCGAACAGCGAAACCGTTGGAAAAAACAGTTTGGTATCACCGCTCATAGGAAATAAAGTGACGCTCAATCTCGAGTTAGCCGTCCCGTCTTGCGGAGATTTTGTACAACGCAAAAGTCGCTCGTCGAATACTCGATGCATCAAATGGCTTAACCTGAACTCTCAGAAGCGCAACAACTGAATCAACGACGTTGGCACCACGATAGCCCAAAAGCAATTTTTGTATTAAATCTTAATAAATGTTTCAGTTTTAAGTTCTAGGCTTGCGGATTCTTTTTTGCTTCGCTCTGCCGGAAGTTCGTCAAATGATACACGATTTGGGACGCCTATCTCGATTTCGTTTTTGGTTTTAGAATAAAATTGTTGTTAATATCTGCCAACTTAATATTAATACTGAATAAAAAAGTACTGCGATTAAAGCTTTAAACTATGAAAACAACAAACAGGATGCGGCTACAAAAATGCTGATTAACAGACAAAAGCATTATTAATGCACCGCGTGAGAACACTATAAAATTGTTGAAAATTTTTGAAAATTGAGATGTTTCTAAAATAAAGTTTAGTTATATATTCTTCGATTCTACCGTAGTTTCTGCTGAAGCTCGTAGCGCAGCTTACTTTGCTTGGGTGGGGCTAAACATTTTTCAGGAGGGGCATACATGGGATTTTGATGACTTAAAGTTGACAATATTCTTGGGGGTATGCAAGATTTTTCAGAGGATAAGGACGGAGCATTCCTGACCCCCCTTTGCCTATGGACCGGTGTCTGTTTAGTTTAATTTTTGAGTAGCATATCCGGTTTAAAAAGCGCAGATTAATCATAGGACTCAATAATATTAAACTTCGCAATAGTTGTTTATTTTCCCCCTAGATTATTTAAATTCGATAGAAGGGAAACGCTCACCCATCAACAATATTATTTTTTGAGCTTAGCCAAGCGTTGGCTTATAAGTTCAGATTTAACAAGCCTAAGTTTAAAACAATAAGCCTATTTTATTAATCCAGTCACTATATCTGCGGGGAAACTTATTTGTGAAGGTAACCGGTTGCTACTACAGTATTCGGAAGGTGCCGCCTCTCCAAACGAACATCTTCGCTATCTCTACTCAAAATTGCTTTGTACAGCGCCGAAAAACTTTTATGCTATCCTGCCTCGTGTAAACAATCCCTGTACCCTCAAGTAACAATTACCACCACCGGTTTTAACCAATTTTGCTACAGCTTTCACAGTTCAGGATTACTGTAGAAGGTGCCGATTCATGAATGACCGTATGTACGCCAGGATGCGGATCAATATTAAATTTCCCGGCGAGTCCATCAACCAAGTTTTTACTGGTTTTTTTGTTAATGGCCAACCAGGCCGCATTTACCTCCAACAGTAGTCGGTATGGAAAATAATTTCACGTTTGTGCTTCTCATGAAGTTTTCTAAATTCCACATTGAAACTATCGGTTTGTGGGTCCACAAGTCCTTCCCTGCATTCCATCGTTTTACACGTTTTATCTCAGTCGAAGTCTCTACAGCCCCCTGCTGCGGACCTCATGTCGAAAATCGTAATCGTTGATAAGTGGTTTGATGAATTCTGTATTCGATGATAAAAAAATAATTTTGGTCATGAAGGCCTCGGGTCAAAGATCTATAGGTTGATTTAGGATTCCTGCGACTCGCTGTCCGAAAACACTGTCGGTGGCTTGGGCGATTTCATAAACGTCTAAAGCAGCTTGTGGGTGGCTAGAGTCCCATTTATTAGCGTCCACCTGCGAACATTAAGTTTCGTTCTAAAAAGTGTCTTTTACTATGCCCAATAATGTTGTCATATCATTGAGTTGTTCTTCGAATCGTTCCACGGTACTTGAGGCAGGTTCAACTCAGCTACGGTTTTAACCCAGTTGCATTCAGGCTTCATATCTTACTTAACCGCTTAGCAATTATAATCAGCTATCTAGCGCTTTATTATTAATATTGGGTTTAACACCCGCAGATAGTGGTTCGTATCATTCTCTAGGTTTCTGCCCAGTGTTATTCAACGTCATAATTCGGACTACTCACCTTTCAGGCCTAGACGATTCAGTTGCGAACTCATTCATAATTTTGCCGTGTTGTTCGCTATATTAATCGTGTATTCTTATACTAAGCTATCAGATTATTGGTATCTGTGAGCCTGAGAGGAAGGTTTAATTATTAGTGATTGGTAAACGCGAATATGAAGCCTGCAATCGGCTCCGCCGCCGACCAATACGCTTGTCCAGGTGCAGCCAATTGCATTTTTAGGCTTAAGCTTGCAGTCGGTATTCTTAGCTAAAAAGGGGTATTACTGACCCACAGAACCGAAAATTTATCACTTTGTTCTCTGATTGGTTTAATTCTGGCTTCCCGAAAATATTAAAATACTTTATGCACCAGGGTGCAACTGGAGGTGTGCTTCCGGTTCTGGCTCCAGGCACAAAGTCGACCTCAGGTTTCGGTTTCGGCTCCGGTAGGAATTTTGCTGGAAGTTCCGGTAATTTCGGCAGTGAAATTTTGCACAGTTTTACCAAAATTTATCTTTTTGGCGCGTTTCACTTTAACATTTGGCACAAAGTTGTAGAAAATAAATTGCCCACATTTCGTGAAAAATTAGCGTAAAACCAAACAATTTAACAACACACTACAGATATTTGCTAAAAACTGCAAATTAAAAACTATTTTAACAACTTAATTGCGCCACACCTCCGGCTCCGGTATTTTTCACTTCCGGTTGCACCCTGTTCGGCACCAGCGGAAAAATATATATTCCGTAACTGCATTTCTGTTAATGTTGAACATAAAATATTTGCTGTTGAAGTCTTTAAATATTAACCCCACGATGCACAAAATTCCACACGTTTGCCTTTTGATTAATGGTATTTATGTAAACTATTTTACCGAATTAGAATAAGTACAACACCCATTTGAAACCGCGTCCCTTAAAATGTAATTGCTATTCAATTACAGATGAAAGGCTAACGGTAGATGTATCCATCCGTTAGCCTTGCTACCTTTAAAATTTTGCGATGCAAATGGTTCATTATAAGCTACGAACCGCTGTTTCTGCTAAAAGAATGGATAATATGGAGGGGTTACTGCACGAGTTCAAACATTTTGCGCATTCGGTGATATTGAGGAAACCTTCAATAACAGGAACATTTTGCAGTATAAAACACGCCTTAAATATTGTAAAATTTAAGAACACTAAAAGTATCTACCACCAGAAACTCCTGAATCCGCTTCTGTTTAATATTCCAAACAGCGGAGTTTATTCCGCTGAATAGATTAAGGAAGTAAGTATAGTAGCAGCCCTTTTAGCACCATATATATGTAAGCTTTTTTGCCGACAGAACAATAATAAACTTTGTACATTTTTAAGTTTGAAGGTAAAAGGATTTGAAAGACTGTCTCAAAGCGTAGTAGTCAGTTTGTATTGAATTTCATTTTATCTTCAATAAAAGCATACTATTTACACAGTGCTTTTTGTTGAATTAAAAAGTTCCAAAACAGCGCACCGCATCGTTGTCAGAAATACAAGTAAAATGTGGAAATTGCTATAAGAAACGTTTATTCGCAATGGAGTTGCGCATTTTAGAATGTTGGTGTTTTCATCGTATCAAATTTTTTATTACTGACGCATCCAGTGAAAAGCGGTCTTTCATTCCTTTATTTACCATGCCCGATTATTGGCACATGTGTAGAACAGGGCCGTAACAGTAGTAAAAGCACATTCCTACGAATAGACCTATGCCTAACGCAATATCGAGCTTATACCTAAGTGTAAGGCTAAGCAAAAAATAGTCTAAAGCTTAAGTTTACTCTATTACATTCTCACAGAAAACGTTGCGGTCCTAATTTTTGCATGGGCTATAATTTTTAGGGAGCATAAATTTTCACTGTAGTTAGTGACTCAAAAAGTCGAGTAATTGTTCAAAAATACTTAAAATTGGTTGCGAATACATCGCTGATGTAAACAACAATTTTTGCACCTTCAGCATTTTTAGCTAACTATTTAAATTAGGTGACGTCATCTATTCTTATCATTTGCAGTTCTTGGAAAGCTGAGTATTCCGTGCCGTACAGTTCTGGATCCATCACTGAAAATTGTTTCATTTTTAACGGCCAGCTTTATTTGAAGTGAACATTTAAATTTTCGATCCATATTAATTATAAATACCCACCCGCAGGACGACATGCTGACTATGCGACTTAGAAACAGAAATTTTTAGGCTTAGGCTTGGGTTTAGGCTTACTTTTAGATTTTTTTATTGTTACGCTTAGGTTTAGCCTATTATGTTTGCGCTTATGTTTAGGCTTAGAGTGTAGGATCTTATTGTATATATAAGCAATATCGCCTATACGTATGCAAGCCATCCATATATAATAAACTAATTCAATTGTCCAGTCTCATTTGCAACAAAATTGGCTTCATTTTTTGCGTTGAAATCTCGAACAAAAAATATGGCTTCGTGTAGTGACTCTATACATGGCATAATTTCAATAAGGAAGTATTTGGTTGAGCTGACACTTTAGGTTCAAGTTTATATGCTATTAAAGCGTTCGGATTTTGCACGAGACCTTTTCAATACATGAGCCGCCACAGTTTGGTACGCCAGAGAACAAAATATATCTAATAATCGCAAATAAATGAACATATATCCGGTGCACAAGGATTGCTTGTTTCCGTGTGTTCAATAAGCTATGCTATTTGTCTATAGATTGATTTTTAAGTTTTGTTTATGTATCATAAGTTTGAATTAAATTTAATTATTGAAAAACCCCATAACTTTCCCAGTTAATTATATAAAGCAAACATCTTTTTATAGCTAATTTTTACTCGAACTATACAAATGGACAGTACATTTTAGAAGAAAATTATGCACCCAACACTTGTGTTTTGGTCCTTGTATTGCTCTGTTTTCAGGGGGGCCTGATACCCCTGGTTCCGCGCTTTTATGAATTACACTCTTACTCATCCCCCCATTCAATATATTTATATGATGAATGCGGTTGATCCGTACAAACTGTTGTCGTTGTAGACCATAGAAACCAATACAATGAAATAGAAAATTTGGATCGGTCCGGTTCACATCACTAAAACGGCCTGCGTATGTTGTAACCAAAAAAGCATTCAACTGCCGTTTTTTCACTGAAGCAGAACGTTTACGTATACCAGGCTTCCAAAATATTTCTAGGCAAATATTTTTCATACAAAGGGATGCTGAAAGCTTTGGTTCTAGTATACTACAACTTAAGCACATAAAGTTGGTCTTGCTGTGACTGCATAGTATGGAACAAATTACAATAGGCAAATTTTTCAAAATCAAATATAACTTTGAGCTGTTCCTGTCTCGCCTTCAAGCCAGATGGAAACCTCCGCGTTCCTGTTCACTGTTGTCATGAACCTGTCGCATCTATTGATAAAGTGTCTTTAACCCATTTGCTCCCACTGTTCCCACAGTGGGAACATTTGATTTATTATAAATTGTTGTCACCCCACGCCGAACATTTCTTAAACTGCAGACAGCTGAGGATGCAGTATGTTACTATGGGAGAGGCCGCGTGATATATAAGAGTGAAAAAGCTCACGAGCGAGAAACCAATTGTATTTTTACTACTAAATCTGAACACAAACAGTTGATTTTGAAAAATATTGGCCACGTCTAAGCCTGGGTGGTGCCCAAAGGGATCGTCAAACTGACAATATGCTGTGCATATATTTGCATTTTATTATTTGTACCAAAAAATAAATCTTTAGCAGTTGAGTCCAACGTTGGTTTAGCATATTGACATCAGTTCCCAGTTAGCTTTGATTTGAATGTATTGTCGGTATACTTTTTAAAATCCTATCGATTGGTGTAAAAATTAGGCTTTAAATCAATGAAATTTGGTATTACCTTAGTGGCGCGGTGGGGTGTGGGTGCCAGGGGACCCACGGGACCCCACCGTCGAGCGCTCCGCGTTAGCGGGCACGAGACTGAAACGAGCGCCAAAGCCGACTTCCAATATTCACATTTTAGTTAGTTTTTAGCGCGAGCGGTCCTGTACCTTATTTTATATCGAGATTAAATGAAAAGTGTAGCTGGTTTCCCGTTCGCTTTGCTCGCAGTTTTATAGTATAACCTGTGTTTCGCTTCCAGCATTCTCGTACTTAATAATCCCAAAAGTGACAGGAAATTTATTCTTAAGATGAACGCATTTGGTGCAAAAATTGCGTTCAATTTCTTTTACTCGCTTCTTCCAGCGTGAGCTGTTTATTTCAGTATTCCTAGTCTATATCTATTTCCACCACTTCATGCTTAGGTATTTATAAGTTTCGTGTCGCCACACACCAAAAACATATATATAAACCTCGAATAGGGTCGTCGATAACTGGACAGACATGAAACAAAATCTTGTATTGAGATTTAGCGCTACAATAACGTTCGGTTTCTCGTTCGCTTTGCTCGTGAGATTTATTTGTCATATATACAAATTTTGCAACCCAGATGAAAATTTTTTGATCTCCCCACTCGAAGGTGTGCATTTTACGCGGTGAGTTTCAACAAATGCAAAAGATTCTTAATTCTAGTAGGGGGTCAAAATGTAGTTGCACCCACAGCAAGTCTTCTGAACCCACCATGCCACATGGTATTACAATTTTGGAGAATTCTAACAGAGTAAATTTAAACTATTAAAACAATGAAAGATTTAAACAAAGGGAATGCTCGCTTCCGTAAATCAAAGCTTGCTGTTGTAAGTTCAGCGGCGAAACAAAATTGGAACAAACGTGAATGGAATTTTTCGGAGTTGAATTTTACTGAAACCAACCAACGCAACAACTTACTCAGCTCACGATCGTCCGCAGATCGAAATTTGGCAAAGCCTGGTGGACAAGCGAAAGAACGCTATTGGGGAACTGCGTTATGGTGGAATACAGTATCCTGGGCACCAAAGACGGCAGCATTGAAACGGTATGTTTTTATGCTTCGGGTAAATTTGCTATTCAGGTCCATTACTAAATTTGTAATACACGTCAATTACCTTTTTTGCATTCTATGCATGGGTCTGGTCATAAACTTATTTTAACTAATTACAATCAAAGAAATACCCAACTCTGACTGGCTATCGGTACGGCATCTGGTCCACTACATAAAATTGATTAATTCGGCTGGACAGTCACTTTAATACCAGTTCAACGAACGTTAAACTGTGATTTCGAAAGAATCTCACATTGAGCCAGGTTAAGACGGCCTTTTGTCCAGGCGGCCTTTTGTTCATGCGGCCTTTTGTCCGGACGGCCTTTTGCCCGGACGGCCTTTTCTCTGGACGGCTTTTCGTCCAGAAGGACTTTTGTCGGCGGCCATCTGTCCGGCGGCCACTTGTCCGGGAGTCTTCTGTCCGGTTTACCGTCAAATTTGTCTTGTATCAAAAGCTTGAGCGATAATGCAAGGTTATGCTTTATTAGGAATGTACTTTCAAAACTCAAGTGGACTCTACACGCTTACGGACTCTTTATATGGATACGAGCTCTTATTGATTGGGACTCTACACGAAGACCCCCTTATTCGAGTCATTACAGTTACAAGCTAGGAACCTTAATAAAGAATGTGCGTCTTCAATGCGACTAAAAATATAGTATTACGACATCGCAAGTTCGGAACAAACACAGTGAGGTTAAAGCCTAAACTTTAAGAAAAAATACACAAAAATCCCACCTCAAAGCTCAGTGGAACCAGGGCCATGATATGAAAATTTTGCCTAAACCCTATATTCAGTTTGGGCGAGTGTCAATGACAGCGGTTTCAGGAATAGCTCACAATGTGATTCAAGCGATCATTGTTCGTTTTGGAGTGTTGTCGAAACTGCAACCGCACCACTTACTCGCAAATTGGATGGCTCACTTCGGGGTGGCATGTAAAATCACAGGCCATATTTGAATTTATAAATCTCCTTTGTGTTTTGTATATTAAGCATTTTTTGATAGTTTGGTTAATAAACATTCAACCAGATAACTGTTGTATGCTGTAAAAAATGACAAAAATGCATAAAAATACAAGCAAGATTTTAAAACACAAAATACAATCAATAAGCAGAGAACTTAATATACACCGAAAATATTGGAAAATTGTCGGCAGTTCAAATTCGCATCAGAGGTGGGACCGTATTTGAGCAGAATTGCGATACATTAACCCAATAAGCTTTCGACGATTTGTTACTTAGGCTTATCGTTTAGACAAAATTGCTTCAAGCGCCTTGCTTAAAAATTGCAAAAAATATCGAAGAACACAACTTTTGAAAATTCCACTACCTACTAGAAGTTGCCACAGCCTCTGGAAAAAATTCTGTAAATCTGAAAGTCGCTTTTCTCCCAAGAGCCAGAAACAAAACTTTGAGTGTATCATGATGTTAACATATGCTACAGCTTGTGTGTTCAATTTTATAACGTTCATTACTGAGACTGTCCTCGCATTGATTGGCGACTCAAAGCTCACTTACCATTGTTTATATATTTCGGCTTATTTTAGTATACAAAAGTATTATTCCAAACAACTGCAGACATAAATTGTATTTCACAATCAGCTCAAATGCATCTAACAATTTTGAATACTTTACTAAATAAAAATAACGAGCGATATAATTTGTAAACGTTGGAACTATAGCTATCAATTTTCTATTTCCAGCTCCCGTAAAACAAGAACTTCTAGGATATATTGCTATAGAGAATAATCCGAGGTACACTAGGGCACTAACTTGAAACTTGCGATAAGATAACAAAAAGTTTGCTATTGATTATCCAACCATGTTACCGATATATCTAAAAACATGTAATTAATACATTCAAAAATGAATTATATAATGCTATCATGATTAAAACGTCTCAAAATACACAAAAAATAATTCTCGGTAAAAACATGTAATTAATACATTCAAAAATGAATTATATAATGCTATCATGATTAAAACGTCTCAAAATACACAAAAAATAATTCTCGGCACTGCATATTCGCTGTTACGATTGCATCAAAGATTCTAATATTATTAGAGTTTGTCAAACACCGCTTGAACATGTGTAAATACTTCTTCTTTCGACTTTTCTGCATTTATCTAAAATACAAAACAAAATGACCTTTACAAATTTCATCAGCTACCACTCCGCCGCAGCATAAACAAAAATAAACATCTGTGGTAGGAAAAATGAAGCTACAAAATTTTATAAATATTCGACAAATTTAAAACCAAAAATTGCCAAAACCTCCAGCAAAAATACTACCGGAGTCGACCGTCTGGCAATTAATTTTACCCAAAGTCGGAATCGAAGGTCGATTTGTTGCCAGAGCCGCAGGCGGATATTCGGTTACATCCTGATCAGTAGACCTATGAAACCCCATAATAATTTACGTACACCAAGCAACTGCATTTAAAACGTACCTTTGCGAGTTTGTTTTGCTTCTCATAATGCTCAACCACGGGCTGGGTTGCAGATTTGAACGTTGCAAGACGCTTTTTGATCGTTTCAACGTTATCATCTACTCTACCAGACGTCTCGCCCCGTTTGAGCAATCGTTGCGTCATAACATCATCGGACACTTCAAAATAGACTACGAGTCGCGCTGGCATAATCTGAACAAATTGAAAAAATCAGTCATGCAAAGATAATGAATATTACGACAATTGAGTCGCGCTGGCATAATCTGAACAAATTGAAAAAATCAGTCATGCAAAGATAATGAATATTACGACAATTGAGTCGCGCTGGCATAATCTGAACAAATTGAAAAAATCAGTCATGCAAAGATAATGAATATTACGACAATTGAGTCGCGCTGGCATAATCTGAACAAATTGAAAAAATCAGTCATGCAAAGATAATGAATATTACGACAATTGAGTCGCGCTGGCATAATCTGAACAAATTGAAAAAATCAGTCATGCAAAGATACTGAATATTACGACAATCGAGTCGCGCTGGCATAATCTGAACAAATTGCAAAAAATCAGTCATGCAAAGATAATGAATATTACGACAATTATTCGTGGTGCGACAACTTGTATTCCGATATCTCGTCGATTCCGATAACCCGTCCTCCTTCAATAGACACGACAACTTGTCGATCCGAGAGCTTGTTGCGGTGGTTTAGGTTTACGTGCGTCGGTTCGACGCCGACGAGATGCCTTCGTGACAAGTTGGCGGTCGACGACTTGACGTAGATTCCAAGGTAATTTACATTCAGACTTAACGCGAGCGTGAATAATATAAATAATCAAAAAATCAACAGAGCAAACGTGCTCAAATTGAACAGGTGTTAAAATCCTACAAAAAGCGAAATTTTTTCATCGACACACGTTTATTCAATTTTCATGAGGCCATGTTTGCAGCTTGGTTTGGACTTGTTACTGTTGAAGCCAAGCGTACCAAGGTAGGTAAACAGCACAGACACATAAGCGGCTAAAATAACTATCTTAACCAGTTCTATCAGTATACCTTCGATAATAAAATTAAAAATAAACTAGTCAAATTTTGAAAAAAGATAATAAAGACACCGCTACTGTAATGACAACGATGATTTCAACTTTAAATTACCTCAGATTCAAACTGTTCCCCCTGTTTGACTTCACGAGGATAACCGTCAATGAGAAAGCCTTTGCTGCCTTTCTGCACAGCTTCAAGCATTGCTTCGGCAATGAGATCGAGTACAACTTCCTGAAAATACAGATACATGTAAATTGAAATTTCAACGAATATTATTCAAGATCTTTACTTTATTCCAAGTAGCCCAGGTTGTAATTAAAATTATTTTTTACTTTAAAATATAATAGTCAAAAGCTGTGCAAAATTTGTACCGCTAAGACGTCAAAGCTTGTGGCAATAGAATATTATAATTCCTTGCATAATGATGTTTGACTGACTTATGTATCATTATACGAAATTTTCCAAAATAAAATTGGTTATTCTGTGGTGGAGCGATGCCCAAAATACGTAACGGAGGCGTTCCAGCTTTAAAATGGTACACAGTTAATTCCTTACATAATGATGTTTGACTGACTTTTATATCATTATACGAAATTTTCCAAAATAAAATTGGTTATTCTGTGGTAGAGCGATGCCCAAAATACGTAACGGAGGCGTTCCAGCTTTAAAATGGTACACAGTTAATTCCTTACATAATGATGTTTGACTGACTTTTATATCATTATACGAAATTTTCCAAAATAAAATTGGTTATTCTGTGGTAGAGCGATGCCCAAAATACGTAACGGAGGCGTTCCAGCTTTAAAATGGTACACAGTTAATTCCTTACATAATGATGTTTGACTGACTTTTATATCATTATACGAAATTTTCCAAAATAAAATTGGTTATTCTGTGGTGGAGCGATGCCCAAAATACGTAACGGAGGCGTTCCAGCTTTAAAATGGTACACAGTTAATTCCTTACATAATGATGTTTGACTGACTTTTATATCATTATACGAAATTTTCCAAAATAAAATTGGTTATTCTGTGGTGGAGCGATGCCCAAAATACGTAACGGAGGCGTTCCAGCTTTAAAATGGTACACAGTTAATTCCTTACATAATGATGTTTGACTGACTTTTATATCATTATACGAAATTTTCCAAAATAAAATTGGTTATTCTGTGGTAGAGCGATGCCCAAAATACGTAACGGAGGCGTTCCAGCTTTAAAATGGTACACAGTTAATTCCTTACATAATGATGTTTGACTGACTTTTATATCATTATACGAAATTTTCCAAAATAAAATTGGTTATTCTGTGGTAGAGCGATGCCGAAAATACGTAACGGAGGCGTTCCAGCTTTAAAATGGTACATAGTAATATGCTTGAAAAATGCCAGATATCAGCGTCGTACATCTTTATCACCAAACCAACGAAAGTGTTCGGTAATCTTTGTATCACATAGGTCACCAATTGACAATAACCCTGGTAACTTTCAAACCAGTGAACGGCTATGCTGAACTTAGCACAGTCTCTGTACTTGATTTCTCCTGTTTATCAGTTCATTTTGAATTTTGCAGCTGTCACAGTTTACTTGTTTGAAAACCTATTGCTACTTGACGATAGATGCTACACACAGCTGAAAATACGACTCCTATACCCAATGGCCGTGTTCGCAAATGCGTGTACCACCTGTAACCAATTAGCGATAGGTCAAACTGGTGAACACTTGCAATTGCGGATCTTAAAACTGGCACAGAAGTAGGACAGATCAAATGCCAAAGAAATGTGCTAAATCGCTAACCTCATCATTCACTGGTTCGCAAACTGCAAGTCCCAGCGCCAACTGGTGATAGGTGTTACACACGTTTGAGATTACGGGCCCTACACTAAAAAGCGGTTCAACTTACCAGCGGCACTAGTTCACCTTTTTCCATGGTCGCCGACAGTTGCGCTCCACGCGATGACCCCGATTGAACTTCGGCTCGCAACAAATCACCAGAACTCAAGTGAGTGTAACCATATTTGGCCACGATCATTTCGCACTGTGTACCTTTGCCACATCCAGGTCCACCTGAAACCGAATCGTTGGTTTAAACAAAAAAAAACCCCCAAAGTTTCATTTCGACAATATATGAACACTAATTTTCACTGTAGTCTGTTTATGCAATGTCTTGCAGCGTCGGACGGAACCACACGACAAGTATAGCGCCACTCTTACTATCCTTAGCGCAAAATACGGCCAAGCATACAACTAGCATTGTCCGTAGAGATAGCCCCGGGGCCTGGTCTCACCCTGAGGCCAATTTTTACATAATGCAATCTTTACTTGAATCGATGAACTTTGAAAATCTGAATAACAATCGGGTATTTAGGTAATGCAAAAACGTTATAAAACATACCTATACTAGTGTTCCTCGTTTCGTTAAGGCATACAGAAAATTTTAATTCGCCACAGCGTTTAATTTTTCAACAAAACATGTTTGTCTAACAATAAACGACTATTTTGGAAAAACAAGAAATTCTTACAGAATATTCATTGGTCCCCGGACTTGTATCGGCCCGGCCACGGCCCGGGTAAATATTCCAGCACAGGGTCAATTCTAATATACAAGTAGATAACCCCCTTTATAGAATTGGTTGAATCAATGAACAAGTGGCTGGTTTAAACAACTTAATGAATGCTCAGGCTAAATTAGAAAATCAACGAGAACAAAAGCTTGTCTTCTAGTATTCAAAATTATCAAAACAACATACCGACAATGAAAATAATAGGCACATTAGCCGATTTCAACGGGCCCAGGTCCAGTTTCTTGCGTTCGATGGGTGCCTAGAATAGTCAAACATTAAATTTAGATTTCATGAAACAAAGTTGTTTGTTTATATACGTACATATATTGAAATAGATAGATAAAGTTTGGTGAAAATTCAAAAATTAAACAAATTGATTTAAGGATTCGCAACATAAAATAGGATCTTGCGCTGGAGTTTAGTCTCGGTGGAGATGCGATGATTGAAAAATCTTGCGAAAAACATTTGTGGCCGGAGTTACTGTAATGCTTGGAAATGGCGGAACTGAACTTTAGACTAGAGGTGGTTGGGAAATCGTATGCTCCATTAATGGTGCAGAAAAAGGCTGTCGCATAGTTTACTCCAACAAGATTACATCGAACACAAAGCCTAATCATCAGTTATTAAATATAATTATCTGCTCAGGTTCAAAGCGATAAAAATTGTGAAAACAAGTAAATTGCAGAAAATCTATATTCAAACGTGTTCAGTTGTCATTTCAAAGGACAGCTTATTTATCTAAAATATCGTTCGATATTACAAGCGCTTGCGCTACGGGCCTAAGCAGAAGGAACACAACATTGATAGCTTAGTAACTTCAATCCAAACAATACGCGAGAAAATGTCATGTTATCCTCAAGAAACACGTCAAAATTTCTTGAACTGTACAAAGTCCGCATACAAATGTTTGAGCCAAAGCTACCAAAGTATAAAATTGACTTAAACAGCTCGTTGAACCACCGTTTTAAACAACCCGAACATCGAGCATGAAAGTTGACCATTGAGAATATATGAGTGCGCAAAACTTTTCTAACTTCAACTACAATATTAATGTCATATCAACATTTTCTTATAACCTTTCTAATAGACTCTGTGAGACAGAAACTCGACTCAATGAGAAACAAACTCACGTCTTTCGCCGGCTCAATTTTCCGTGATTTGCAGCACGCTGCTCCCATGATTTCTACGTTAGATTTTAATTTTTGAACCCATTAAACTCCACGTATACATCGTATATCCTCTAAACCCTGAATAATTTTACATTTGGCTCAAAAGCTACAGCGTATAACGCCAGTAGTGGCGGATACAGGTTTTTCAGGTGAGACAGGATACACTTTGTGTTCCGCAATTTAACAGTTTCAAAGAGCGTTCCAGCAAATTTATTGATAATTTAAAATTGATTGACTAATTAAACCGTAGGTGCACAAATTTAAATTCTTGTTATAACCTCGTTATATGTCTCACTTATTCGGCTCGAAAATACATTGCTAGGCAAGTTTTATATGAACTATTCGTATCGCAAAAAATTCCGCACGGCAGAACTGGTGTGGTGAGTGGTGGATACATTCCCAAGCGCTCACTGAATCCGCAGCTAGGTAAGGCGAAAAGGTCTACAATACTCTCAAGATTTCTTAATATGGCAGGTACCACAATAAATAAGTTTGACATCTTCCCAAATGAAAATCCACAAAAATAACTAACATATCCAGTTTTAACTGCTTTTTTGAGCGGAAAATCTATAAAACCTAGGCCACATAGGAAATGACAAGCAACCGGAATATTAATGGTCTATTTTAAGGTTGCAATATTAAAAGTAGTTAGAGGCTTAAACAATGAAACTTATATAATTGGTGCAAAATTTCAATAATAGTTTTGCTAAAGTTGTCAAGGCACTTTTGTAGTTTCCCTCCACAGTGAAACAGTTTTCCCCGCCACAACAATTTGGTTTACAACCGGCTGCCGCCCCCGTGAGGTCGATTTGAAACGATGCCAAGCAGTAAGCAGGATGAGGGGCAGCCGCTCCCCAAGCCTTCATTACTAAGCGCTTCTCATACTTAGCGCCGAAACAGTTCACAACTATTTCAGTAACTTTGAGAAACAACGCGCAACTGATGCACAATTTTCGCATTCGAAACTAGTTTTTAAAACAGGAAAATAAAATATTCTATGTGTTACAAGTGAAAAAGTTTTCCCCCTCAATTGTTCAGGGTGGAGTGAAACTACAAAAAAGTGCCAGTATTACAATTACGTAGTGATAGATAGGTACTACCGTATACAGATACTTTTAAAGGCCAGTACAGTTCACTAATTAATAAACAAACCCTTATTTGGCTTAATTGGAGTCTGAAGCTCAACTATAAGCAATCTACCAAAATCATTACAACCATCAATCGACGCTGTAGAGTTTAAGCTACAACTTTAATTTTAGCCCCAAACTTCACTACAACTATTGTTCGGATCGAACCAGAAAATTATTTTAAACTATAAATCACAATTGACGTTCTATTATCTAAAAAGTTTTGTTTACTAACATCTGCCCCTACAGTCTATAACTACAGAACACAGAAAAATGCAAAAAACTTCCATACGTATATACTGTATACAAGGTAACCAAGGTTACTTTTATATCTGACTATACGAAGAGATGCAACCTACAGCTAACAGAGAATAATCACTGTAACACATATTTTAACCAGGCCCGCCGAAATTACGTTGGGCGTTTGCCGTAGAAACCATCAAACATTCTTACACGAGTGGGTTAATGGCTTGTGGCCCCAAATCTGTTGCGTCCCGCATCTGTTCCAATACCTCATACGCTCATGATCTAAATTAGAAAACATTCTAATTTTCCACCATTAAGAAAAACTGGTCAAATCTGAGTCCAGCTAGTAACACTATGAAACCTAGAAAACACCCTAACTACCGGAACAAAACAGCGGATTACATTAAATATATATATATATATATTTAATTATTTGAGTTGAAGCAGTATATCGTGACACCATCAACCAAAACTGCAAACCGTCTAGCTCTGAACATGAATTTCTAACACAAAAATATACTGCCATGGAATGAAAAATTGCCTCACCAGACCCCAGCAAGAGTTTGAAACATAAATACATGCTACAATAAAATGTTTATCTTAATTTTTGAGTTTACAAACGTTTTGAATTAACATTCGTCTTTAAAACAGTAAACAGCTAAAAACAACGAGCGAACACAGCGGTTGTGACAAACCACGAAAATCCCTATGGGCTAAAAATAGTTTTAAGCAAAAGACTCGCCGAAAAACTAGCATTACATTATACAAAAAACTGTACAGAGCGGGCTAAAATCAGCTTACCATCACGCGATACAAAAACAACAAAAATCTAAAAGAGGTGAAGAAAAAAGACGACAAAAGGGCATATTTTTAGGTTGGGAAAAATCTACTAAGGCATAACGCCACCTTACCTATGACTTTGAGAAAAGGGGCATTTTGCTAAAACTACAAAACTAAATTTTATCAAAATTTAATTTATAATTTACAAACTTCAATTTTTATAACAGTCCAACCAAAAATCCAACTGTCTATCCATCCATTATATAACAACAAAATTATTAATATAATAATAATAATAAAATAATAATAATAATTATAACCTATCATTAACATATATCAAACTTCTCTACTATACTTGTCAATATTTCAATTTTCAGCTTTCTACTTAAAACCTAAACAACTTTCTCTTTTAAATTTAGAAAAAGTTAAGGCTACAGAAAATAAAATATAAGTATTAAAAAAATTAATATAACTCTATACACTCTTACTATAATCGCAATGAACAAAATCCCATAATTATTTGGCAAAATTTGCCGCCGGACATTGGGATAATTTATTTCAAATGCTGCCCATAAGTAATCGTAACCACACAGCTTCCGGTAAAATCAAACCAGAATATGTACGCCTGAATGAACAGATTTTTAATCTTCCGGACTCTTCCATACTTTCAAGCTACATTTAAGATAAACGCCTCCGCACTTAAGCTTTTGGCTCAAACAAACGTTTAGGCTCAGACATAGGCACGCGATTTCCTAAACCTTAACCTAAAGCTATGTGTGTGGTGGCGAAAGAGTACAAGAACAAAATTTTAAGATACGGGCTGGGTTTCCAAAGTCCTACTTAAGTATTTACTTAAGTTAAACTTAAGTATAATTACTTATGTTACCGACTTAAAAAAGTAAACACTTAACAATTTGAGCAAAAAGAAATAAGCAAATAAACACCAGATGTGAGTAGCTATCATAACGCAAAAGCCACAGTTCTGCTTTATATCAAGGAGGTATCATGAGTCTACAATTTTAATTACGTCAAAGCTAAAATGTCTGAACTATTACTCTGTAATACATCAAATTTAAGTGTTAAGTATATAACTGCTTAACACACATACTTAAGTAATAATTCGTACTTAAGCAAGGTTTCAGAAACCCAGCCATAGTCCACCAACAGAAGTCCGCCAACAACATTCAATTTGACTTACCATTTTCCGTATCGATATGAGGCAGCGTTACGTTACAGCTGGGACGTAAAACCAACGTCGAAACGCAACAAAACAACTGCGACAAACTCCGGAAGGTTTGTTCGTGCAAAACGAAACCGTAACAACAAAAACACTCCAGCGGTACGCACACAAAGGAGCTATTCAACGTACGAAATGTGCCTCAAATACACAATTGCACTTTTTGGGAGGGCAATTCGAACAGTTTTCTGTGTTTGTCGCAAAACAGGCCGAAAGAAGCGCAGTGTTAATATTTATACAATATTCTTAACTTTCCATTTACATACAATAACACAAATACAGTCAAAAAAACAGTTATCGATAGTTAATTTTTGTAATATATTTTGTTCTGCAACATTTTACAAATGAACGCATAAATTGCATAAATGTGCGATCAGAGGATGGGACGGTTAGACGGACGACATCTTCACCACCCGAAATGTGTTGTGTGTGGACAGTTGAAATTTTAGCGAGAAAATTGAAGTCGATTATAAGAATGGAATATTAAAAAGGTCTGTTTTGAACCCAAAAATACTGGGACCGCCTTTGAATTGTATATACAATACAATTCAAAACGCAAATTAAAACTATAAATTACCAATATAAGATAGGTAGATATGAATTAAAGAGACATTAGAGGTGTTTAGAGACAGTTGATCGCTAAAGACTCTGAAAACTGAATAATTTAAACGAAACCTTGATTATTTCTTTATGAAACTATTCAGTTTTTTATATTTATTGTCATTTTATTCAAAGTGTGTGATCTGAGTTACTACGGAGAGTTGCGTGTAAACGAACATTATGAAGGTAGAGTCTCTAAAGAATCTTTTTTATAACAAAACTAAAACCATTGGCCTACAATGTAGAAAAAGCGGCTTTTTCTATTTGCGGAATATTTGCGGCACGTTGTGCAGCCCGACTCTTCTCTCCCCATTTCAGACCCAACGAGCAGCGGCCCACCCCCTCTCCCTTTATTGGGGGGAGACCTTTAATATCCATTCTTATAATCGACTTCAATTTTCTCGCTAAAATTTCAACTGTCCAAAAACACATTTCGGTGGTGAAGATGTCGTCCGTCTAAACGTCCCATCCTCTGTGATTCGCACATTTATGCAATTTATGCGTTCATTTGTAAAATGTTGCAGAACAAAATATATTACAAAAATTAACTATCGATAACTGTTTTTTTTGTATTTTGTTATTGTTGTAAATGGAAAGTTAAGAATATTGTATAAATATTAACACTCGCTCTTTCGGCCTGTTTTGCGACAAAGAAGAAAACTGTGAATCCCCAAAATCAATTGGTTTGAGGCACCATTTCGTACGTTGAATGTCCTTTGTGTGCGTCCGCTGGAGTGTTTTGTTGTTACGTTTCGTTTTGCAGGAACAAACCGATTGCGCAGTTGTTTGTCGTTTCGACTTGTTTAGTCCCAGCTGTAACGTAACGCTGCCTCATCGATACGGAAAATGTAAGTCAAATTGAATGTTGTTGGCGGACTCTTTGGTGGACTATGGCTGGGTTTTCTGAAACCTTGCTTAAGTACGAATTATTACTTACTAGTATGTGTGTTAAGCAGTTATATACTTAACACTTAAATTTGATGTATTACAGAGTAATACGTTCAGACATTTTTAGCTTTGACGTAATTAAAATTGTAGACTCATGATACCTCCTTGATATAAAGCAGAACTGTGGCTTTTGCGTTATGATAGCTACTCATCTGGTGTTTATTTGCTTATTTCTTTTTGCCTCAAATTGTTAAGTGTTTACTTTTTTTAAGTCGGTAACATAAGTAATTATACTTAAGTTTAACTTAAGTAAATACTTAAGTAGGACTTTGGAAACCCAGCCCGTATCTTAAAATTTTGTTCTTGTACTCTTTCGCCACCACACACATAGCTTTAGGTTAAGGTTTAGGAAATCGCGTGCCTATGTCTGAGCCTAAACGTTTGTTTGAGCCAAAAGCTTAAGTGCGGAGGCGTTTATCTTAAATGTAGCTTGAAAGTATGGAAGAGTCCGGAAGATTAAAAATCTGTTCATTCAGGCGTACATATTCTGGTTTGATTTTACCGGAAGCTGTGTGGTTACGATTACTTATGGGCAGCATTTGAAATAAATTATCCCAATGTCCGGCGGCAAATTTTGCCAAATAATTATCCGGGTATTTAGTGTTCATTGCCGCATTACTAGTAACGAGTGTCATAGAGTTATATTAATTTTTTTACATACTTACATAATTTTGGATTTTCTGTAGCACTTAACTCGTTTTCTAACATTTAAAAGAGCAAAGTTGTTTAGGGTTTTAAGTAGAAAGCTGAAAACATTGAAATATTGACAAGTCATAGTAGAAGCAAGTTTGAATCAACTATGTTAAACTGATAAGCGCTGTATACGATTATTATTATTATTCTTATTATTATTATTATATTAATAAATTATTGTTGTTATAATAATGGATGGCATAGACAGTTGAGACTACTGTTTTCGGGTTGGACCTGTTCATAAAAAATTGAAGTTTGTAAACTTATAAATTTAAATTTTGACCTAAAATTTTAAGTTTTGGTCAGTTTTAGCGAAAACAATGGAAAACACACCCTGTTTGCCTCCAACAGTCCATAGGTAAGGTGGAGCCAGAGGTTACTGCCCTCTACGTAGATTTTTCCACAACCTAAAAACGGTATGTATAGCACCGCCTGTTTGTCAGTCTTGTGATTTCCCCGTTCAACCCTCCTTTTAGAAATTTTTGCTCTGGTTTTTGTATCGCGGTGAACTGGTAACGAGCCTGAATTCTAATTAAAACCAGTCGAAACGTTTTGACATGTGACCATCTATCTTTATTTGAATATATATATACACTTGCTCTGTACAGTTTTTTGTATAATGTAATGCTAGTTTTTCGGCGAGTCTTTTGCTTAAAACTATTTTTAGCCCATAGGGATTTTCGTGGTTTGTCACAACCGCTGTGTTCGCTCGTTGTTTTTAGCTGTTTACTGTTTTAAAGACGAATGTTAATTCAAAACGTTTGTAAACTCAAAAATTAAGATAAACATTTTATTGTAGCATGTATTTATGTTTCAAACTCTTGCTGGGGTCTGGTGAGGCAATTTTTCATTCATGGCAGTATTTTTTGTGTTAGAAATTTATTTCAGAGCTAGACGGTTTGCAGTTTTGGTTGATGGTGTCAGATATACTGCTTCAACTCAATAATTAAATATATATATATATATATATTAATGTATATCTGCTGTATTGTTTGGTAGTTAGGGTGTTTTCTAGGTTTCATAGTGTTATAGCTGGACTCAGATTTGACCAGTTTTTTTAATGGTGGAAAATTAGAATGTTTTCTAATTTAGATCATGAGCGTATGAGGTATTGGAATAGATGTGGGACGCAAAATTTGGGGCCACAAGCCATTAACCCACTCGTGTAAAAATGTTTGATGGTTTCTACAAAACGCCCAACGTAATTTCGGCGGGCCTGGTTAAAATATGTGTTACAGTGATTATTCTCTGTTAGCTGTAGGATGCATCTCTTCGTATAGTCAGAAATAAAAGTAACCTTGGTTACCTTGTATACAGTATATCGTATGGAAGTTTTTTGCATTTTTCTGTGTTCTGTAGTTATGACTGTAGGGGCAGATGTTAGTAAACAAAACTTTTTAGATAATAGAACGTCAATTGTGATTTATAGTTTAAAATAATTTTCTGGTTCGATCCGAACAATAGTTGTAGTGAAGTTTGGGGCTAAAATTAAAGTCGTAGCTTAAACTCTACAGCGTCGATTGATGGTTGTAATGATTTTGGTAGATTGCTTATAGTTGAGCTTCAGACTCCAATTAAGCCAAATAAGGGTTTGTTTTTTAATTAGTGAACTGTACTGGCCTTTAAAAGTATCTGTATACGTAGTACCTATCTATCACTACGTAATTGTAATACTGGCATTTTTTGTAGTTTCGCTCCACCCTAAACAATTGAGGGGAAAACTTTTTCACTTGTAACACATAGATATTTTATTTTCCTGTTTTAAAAACTAGTTTTGAATGCGAAAATTGTGCATAGTTGCGCGTTGTTTCTAAAGTTACTGAAATAGTTCTGAACTGTTTCGGCGCTAAGTATGAGAAGCGCTTAGTAATGAAGGCTTGGGGAGCGCTGCCCCTCATCCTGCTTACTGCTTGGCATCGTTTCAAATCGACCTCACGGGGGCGGCAGCCGGTTGTAAACCAAATTGTTGTGGCGGGGAAAACTGTTTCACTGTGGAGGGAAACTACAAAAGTGCCTTGACAACTTTAGCAAAACTATTATTGAAATTTTGCACCAATTATATAAGTTTCATTGTTTAAGCCTCTAACTACTTTTTAATATTGCAACCTTAAAATAGAGACCATTAATATTTCCGGTTGCTTGTCATTTCCTATGTGGCCTAGGTTTTATAGATTTTTCTGCTCAAAAAAGCAGTTAAAACTGGATATGTTAGTTATTTTTGTGGATTTTCATTTGGGAAGATGTCAAACTTATTTATTGTGGTACCTGCCATATTAAGAAATCTTGAGAGTATTGTAGACCTTTTCGCCTTACCTAGCTGCGGATTCAGTGAGCGCTTGGAATGTATCCACCACTCACCACACCAGTTCTGCCGTGCGGAATTTTTTTGCGATACGAATTGTTCATATAAAACTTGCCTAGCAATGTATTTTCGAGCCGAATAAGTGAGACATATAACGAGGTTATAACAAGAATTTAAATTTGTGCACCTACGGTTTAATTAGTCAATCAATTTTAAATTATCAAATAAATTTGCTGGAACGCTCTTTGAAACTGTTAAATTGCGGAACACAAAAAGTGTATCCTGTCTCACCTGAAAAACCTGTATCCGCCACTACTGGCGTTATACGCTGTAGCTTTTGAGCCAAATGTAAAATTATTCAGGGTTTAGAGGATGTACGTATGTATACGTGGAGTTTAATGGGTTGAAAAATTAAAATCTAACGTAGAAATCATGGGAGCAGCGTGCTGCAAATCACGGAAAATTGAGCCGGCGAAAGACGTGAGTTTGTTTCTCATTGAGTCGAGTTTCTGTCTCACAGAGTCTATTAGAAAGGTTATAAGAAAATGTTGATATGACATTAATATTGTAGTTGAAGTTAGAAAAGTTTTGCGCACTCATATATTCTCAATGGTCAACTTTCATGCTCGATGTTCGGGTTGTTTAAAACGGTGGTTCAACGAGCTGTTTAAGTCAATTTTTATACCTTGGTAGCTTTGGCTCAAACATTTGTATGCGGAGTTTGTACAGTTCAAGAAATTTTGGCATGTTTCTTGAGGATAACATGAAAATTTTCTCGCGTATTGTTTGGATCGAAGTTACTAAGCTAGCAATGTTGTGTTCCTTCTGCGTAGGCCCGTAGCGCGAGCGCTTGGAATATCGAACGATATTTTAGATAAATAAGCTGTCCTTTGAAATGACAACTGAACACGTTTGAATATAGATTTTCTGCAATTTACTTGTTTTCACAATTTTTATCGCTTTGAACCTGAGCAGATAATTATATTTAATAACTGATGATTAGGCTTTGTGTTCGATGTAATCTTGTTGGAGTAAACTATGCGACAGCCTTTTTCTGCACCATTAATGGAGCATACGATTTCCCAACCACCTCAAGTCTAAAGTTCAGTTCCGCCATTTCCAAGCATTACAGTAACTCCGGCCACAAATGTTTTTCGCAAGATTTTTCAATCATCGCATCTCCACCGAGACTAAACTCCAGCGCAAGATCCTATTTTATGTTGCGAATCCTTAAATCAATTTGTTTAATTTTTGAATTTTCACCAAACTTTATCTATCTATTTCAATATATGTACGTATATAAACAAACAACTTTGTTTCATGAAATCTAAATTTAATGTTTGACTATTCTAGGCACCCATCGAACGCAAGAAACTGGACCTGGGCCCGTTGAAATCGGCTAATGTGCCTATTATTTTCATTGTCGGTATGTTGTTTTGATAATTTTGAATACTAGAAGACAAGCTTTTGTTCTCGTTAATTTTCTAATTTAGCCTGAGCATTCATTAAGTTGTTTAAACCAGCCACTTGTTCATTGATTCAACCAATTCTATAAAGCGGGTTATCTACTTGTACATTAGAAATGACCCTGTGCTGGAATATTTACCCGGGCCGTGGCCGGGCCGATAAAGTCCGGGGACCAATGAATATTCTGTAAGAATTTCTTGTTTTTCCAAAATAGTCGTTTATTGTTAGACAAACATGTTTTGTTGAAAAAATTAAACGCTGTGGCGAATTAAAATTTTCTGTATGCCTTAACGAAACGAGGAACACTAGTATAGGTATGTTTTATAACGTTTTTGCATTACCTAAATACCCGATTGTTATTCAGATTTTCAAAGTTCATCGATTCAAGTAAAGATTGCATTATGTAAAAATTGGCCTCAGGGTGAGTACCAGGCCCCGGGGCTATCTCTACGGACAATGCTAGTTGTATGCTTGGCCGTATTTTGCGCTAAGGATAGTAAGAGTGGCGCTATACTTGTCGTGTGGTTCCGTCCGACGCTGCAAGACATTGCATAAACAGACTACAGTGAAAATTAGTGTTCATATATTGTCGAAATGAAACTTTGGGGGTTTTTTTTTGTTTAAACCAACGATTCGGTTTAGGTGGACCTGGATGTGGCAAAGGTACACAGTGCGAAATGATCGTGGCCAAATATGGTTACACTCACTTGAGTTCTGGTGATTTGTTGCGAGCCGAAGTTCAATCGGGGTCATCGCGTGGAGCGCAACTGTCGGCGACCATGGAAAAAGGTGAACTAGTGCCGCTGGTAAGTTGAACCGCTTTTTAGTGTAGGGCCCGTAATCTCAAACGTGTGTAACACCTATCACCAGTTGGCGCTGGGACTTGCAGTTTGCGAACCAGTGAATGATGAGGTTAGCGATTTAGCACATTTTTTTGGCATTTGATCTGTCCTACTTCTGTGCCAGTTTTAAGATCCGCAATTGGAAGTGTTCACCAGTTTGACCTATCGCTAATTGGTTACAGGTGGTACACGCTTTGCGAACACGGCCATTTGGTATAGGAGTCGTATTTTCAGCAGTGTGTAGCATCTATCGTCAAGTAGCAATAGGTTTTCAAACAAGTAAACTGTGACAGCTGCAAAATTCAAAATGAACTGATAAATAGGAGAAATCAAGTACAGAGATTGTGCTAAGTTCAGCATAGCCGTTCACTGGTTTGAAAATTACCAGGGTTATTGTCAATTGGTGACCTATGTGATACAAAGATTACCGAACACTTTCGTTGGTTTGGGTGATAAAGATGTACGACGCTGATATCTGGCATTTTTCAAGCATATTACTATGTACCATTTTAAAGCTGGAACGCCTCCGTTACGTATTTTGGGCATCGCTCTACCACAGAATAACCAATTTTATTTGTGAAAATTTCGTATAATGATATAAAAGTCACTCAAACATCATTATGTAAGGAATTAACTGTGTACCATTTTAAAGCTGGAACGCCTCCGTTACGTATTTTGGGCATCGCTCTACCACAGAATAACCAATTTTATTTTGGAAAATTTCGTATAATGATACATAAGTCAGTCAAACATCATTATGTAAGGAATTAACTGTGTACCATTTTAAAGCTGGAACGCCTCCGTTACGTATTTTGGGCATCGCTCTACCACAGAATAACCAATTTATTGTGAAAATTTCGTATAATGATATAAAAGTCACTCAAACATCATTATGTAAGGAATTAACTGTGTACCATTTTAAAGTGGAACGCCTCCGTTACGTTGGGATGCTCTACAAGAAAACCAATTTATTTGGAAAATTTCGAGAAGATACAAAGTCAGGCAAACATCATTATGTAAGGAAACGGTACCAAAAGCCTCCCGGGGGGTGGAACGTAGAGAGGGACGACCACAGAAAACCAAAGGAAACGAAAGAACAAAGAGCAAACACAAGAAGGACGGACCAAAAGCGGAACGTGACGTTGGGACGCCTACCACAGAAAATTTAGGAAAATCGTAAAGATATAAAAGCACCAAACATCATATGAAGGAATAACTGGTACCATAAAGGGGAACGCTCGAGTATGGGCCGCCTACCACAGAATTTGGAAAATCGTATAAGATACATAAGAGTCAAACATCATTATGTAGGAATAACTGGTACCATTAAAGCGGAACGCCTCCGTACGGGGCACGCCTACCACAGAAATCAATTATTGGAAAATTCGTATAATGATAAAAAGCAGTCAACATCATATACGAACCAAAAAATTGGATTGGGAGAGGGAATGAACGGAAGGCGAGTAAAATGGTACACAGTAATTCCTTACATAATGATGTTGATGGCTTTGTATCAATACGAAATTTTCCAAAATAAAATTGGTATTCTGGGTAGAGCGATGCCCAAAAGACGAACGGAGGCGTTCCAGCTTAAAATGGTACACAGTAATTCCATACATAATGATGTTTGACTGACTTATGTATCATTATACGAAATTTTCCAAAATAAAATTGGTTATTCTGTGGTAGAGCGATGCCCAAAATACGTAACGGAGGCGTTCCAGCTTTAAAATGGTACACAGTTAATTCCTTACATAATGATGTTTGAGTGACTTTTATATCATTATACGAAATTTTCACAAATAAAATTGGTTATTCTGTGGTAGAGCGATGCCCAAAATACGTAACGGAGGCGTTCCAGCTTTAAAATGGTACACAGTTAATTCCTTACATAATGATGTTTGACTGACTTATGTATCATTATACGAAATTTTCCAAAATAAAATTGGTTATTCTGTGGTAGAGCGATGCCCAAAATACGTAACGGAGGCGTTCCAGCTTTAAATTGGTACACAGATAATTCCTTACATAATGATGTTGAGTGATTTTATATCATTATACGAAATTTTCACAAATAAAATGGTATTCTGGGTAGAGCGATGCCCAAAATACGTAACGGAGGCGTTCCAGCTTTAAAATGGTACACCCCTTTCCAGGTTGGGGTTAATTCCTTACATAATGATGTTTGACTGACTTATGTATCATTATACGAAATTTTCCAAAATAAAATTGGTTATTCTGTGGTAGAGCGATGCCCAAAATACGTAACGGAGGCGTTCCAGCTTTAAAATGGTACACAGTTAATTCCTTACATAATGATGTTTGACAGACTTTGGTATCAATATACGAAATATTCGCAAATAGAATAGTTTATTCTGTGGGGGAGCGATGCCCAAAATACGTAACGGAGGCGTTCCAGCTTTAAAATGTGGTGGGGGGGGGGGTACACAGTTAATTCCTTACATAATGATGTTTGACTGACTTATGTATCATTATACGAAATTTTCCAAAATAAAATTGGTTATTCTGTGGTAGAGCGATGCCCAAAATACGTAACGGAGGCGTTCCAGCTTTAAAATGGTACACAGTTAATTCCTTACATAATGATGTTTGAGTGACTTTTATATCATTATACGAAATTTTCACAAATAAAATTGGTTATTCTGTGGTAGAGCGATGCCCAAAATACGTAACGGAGGCGTTCCAGCTTTAAAATGGTACATAGTAATATGCTTGAAAAATGCCAGATATCAGCGTCGTACATCTTTATCACCAAACCAACGAAAGTGTTCGGTAATCTTTGTATCACATAGGTCACCAATTGACAATAACCCTGGTAATTTTCAAACCAGTGAACGGCTATGCTGAACTTAGCACAATCTCTGTACTTGATTTCTCCTATTTATCAGTTCATTTTGAATTTTGCAGCTGTCACAGTTTACTTGTTTGAAAACCTATTGCTACTTGACGATAGATGCTACACACTGCTGAAAATACGACTCCTATACCAAATGGCCGTGTTCGCAAATGCGTGTACCACCTGTAACCAATTAGCGATAGGTCAAACTGGTGAACACTTGCAATTGCGGATCTTAAAACTGGCACAGAAGTAGGACAGATCAAATGCCAAAAAAATGTGCTAAATCGCTAACCTCATCATTCACTGGTTCGCAAACTGCAAGTCCCAGCGCCAACTGGTGATAGGTGTTACACACGTTTGAGATTACGGGCCCTACACTAAAAAGCGGTTCAACTTACCAGCGGCACTAGTTCACCTTTTTCCATGGTCGCCGACAGTTGCGCTCCACGCGATGACCCCGATTGAACTTCGGCTCGCAACAAATCACCAGAACTCAAGTGAGTGTAACCATATTTGGCCACGATCATTTCGCACTGTGTACCTTTGCCACATCCAGGTCCACCTGAAACCGAATCGTTGGTTTAAACAAAAAAACCCCCCAAAGTTTCATTTCGACAATATATGAACACTAATTTTCACTGTAGTCTGTTTATGCAATGTCTTGCAGCGTCGGACGGAACCACACGACAAGTATAGCGCCACTCTTACTATCCTTAGCGCAAAATACGGCCAAGCATACAACTAGCATTGTCCGTAGAGATAGCCCCGGGGCCTGGTCTCACCCTGAGGCCAATTTTTACATAATGCAATCTTTACTTGAATCGATGAACTTTGAAAATCTGAATAACAATCGGGTATTTAGGTAATGCAAAAACGTTATAAAACATACCTATACTAGTGTTCCTCGTTTCGTTAAGGCATACAGAAAATTTTAATTCGCCACAGCGTTTAATTTTTCAACAAAACATGTTTGTCTGACAATAAACGACTATTTTGGAAAAACAAGAAATTCTTACAGAATATTCATTGGTCCCCGGACTTGTATCGGCCCGGCCACGGCCCGGGTAAATATTCCAGCACAGGGTCATTTCTAATGTACAAGTAGATAACCCGCTTTATAGAATTGGTTGAATCAATGAACAAGTGGCTGGTTTAAACAACTTAATGAATGCTCAGGCTAAATTAGAAAATTAACGAGAACAAAAGCTTGTCTTCTAGTATTCAAAATTATCAAAACAACATACCGACAATGAAAATAATAGGCACATTAGCCGATTTCAACGGGCCCAGGTCCAGTTTCTTGCGTTCGATGGGTGCCTAGAATAGTCAAACATTAAATTTAGATTTCATGAAACAAAGTTGTTTGTTTATATACGTACATATATTGAAATAGATAGATAAAGTTTGGTGAAAATTCAAAAATTAAACAAATTGATTTAAGGATTCGCAACATAAAATAGGATCTTGCGCTGGAGTTTAGTCTCGGTGGAGATGCGATGATTGAAAAATCTTGCGAAAAACATTTGTGGCCGGAGTTACTGTAATGCTTGGAAATGGCGGAACTGAACTTTAGACTTGAGGTGGTTGGGAAATCGTATGCTCCATTAATGGTGCAGAAAAAGGCTGTCGCATAGTTTACTCCAACAAGATTACATCGAACACAAAGCCTAATCATCAGTTATTAAATATAATTATCTGCTCAGGTTCAAAGCGATAAAAATTGTGAAAACAAGTAAATTGCAGAAAATCTATATTCAAACGTGTTCAGTTGTCATTTCAAAGGACAGCTTATTTATCTAAAATATCGTTCGATATTCCAAGCGCTCGCGCTACGGGCCTACGCAGAAGGAACACAACATTGCTAGCTTAGTAACTTCGATCCAAACAATACGCGAGAAAATTTTCATGTTATCCTCAAGAAACATGCCAAAATTTCTTGAACTGTACAAACTCCGCATACAAATGTTTGAGCCAAAGCTACCAAGGTATAAAATTGACTTAAACAGCTCGTTGAACCACCGTTTTAAACAACCCGAACATCGAGCATGAAAGTTGACCATTGAGAATATATGAGTGCGCAAAACTTTTCTAACTTCAACTACAATATTAATGTCATATCAACATTTTCTTATAACCTTTCTAATAGACTCTGTGAGACAGAAACTCGACTCAATGAGAAACAAACTCACGTCTTTCGCCGGCTCAATTTTCCGTGATTTGCAGCACGCTGCTCCCATGATTTCTACGTTAGATTTTAATTTTTGAACCCATTAAACTCCACGTATACATCGTACATCCTCTAAACCCTGAATAATTTTACATTTGGCTCAAAAGCTACAGCGTATAACGCCAGTAGTGGCGGATACAGGTTTTTCAGGTGAGACAGGATACACTTTGTGTTCCGCAATTTAACAGTTTCAAAGAGCGTTCCAGCAAATTTATTGATAATTTAAAATTGATTGACTAATTAAACCGTAGGTGCACAAATTTAAATTCTTGTTATAACCTCGTTATATGTCTCACTTATTCGGCTCGAAAATACATTGCTAGGCAAGTTTTATATGAACTATTCGTATCGCAAAAAATTCCGCACGGCAGAACTGGTGTGGTGAGTGGTGGATACATTCCCAAGCGCTCACTGAATCCGCAGCTAGGTAAGGCGAAAAGGTCTACAATACTCTCAAGATTTCTTAATATGGCAGGTACCACAATAAATAAGTTTGACATCTTCCCAAATGAAAATCCACAAAAATAACTAACATATCCAGTTTTAACTGCTTTTTTGAGCGGAAAATCTATAAAACCTAGGCCACATAGGAAATGACAAGCAACCGGAATATTAATGGTCTATTTTAAGGTTGCAATATTAAAAGTAGTTAGAGGCTTAAACAATGAAACTTATATAATTGGTGCAAAATTTCAATAATAGTTTTGCTAAAGTTGTCAAGGCACTTTTGTAGTTTCCCTCCACAGTGAAACAGTTTTCCCCGCCACAACAATTTGGTTTACAACCGGCTGCCGCCCCCGTGAGGTCGATTTGAAACGATGCCAAGCAGTAAGCAGGATGAGGGGCAGCCGCTCCCCAAGCCTTCATTACTAAGCGCTTCTCATACTTAGCGCCGAAACAGTTCACAACTATTTCAGTAACTTTGAGAAACAACGCGCAACTGATGCACAATTTTCGCATTCGAAACTAGTTTTTAAAACAGGAAAATAAAATATTCTATGTGTTACAAGTGAAAAAGTTTCCCCCCTCAATTGTTCAGGGTGGAGTGAAACTACAAAAAAGTGCCAGTATTACAATTACGTAGTGATAGATAGGTACTACCGTATACAGATACTTTTAAAGGCCAGTACAGTTCACTAATTAACAAACAAACCCTTATTTGGCTTAATTGGAGTCTGAAGCTCAACTATAAGCAATCTACCAAAATCATTACAACCATCAATCGACGCTGTAGAGTTTAAGCTACAACTTTAATTTTAGCCCCAAACTTCACTACAACTATTGTTCGGATCGAACCAGAAAATTATTTTAAACTATAAATCACAATTGACGTTCTATTATCTAAAAAGTTTTGTTCACTAACATCTGCCCCTACAGTCTATAACTACAGAACACAGAAAAATGCAAAAAACGTCCATACGTATATACTGTATACAAGGTAACCAAGGTTACTTTTATATCTGACTATACGAAGAGATGCAACCTACAGCTAACAGAGAATAATCACTGTAACACATATTTTAACCAGGCCCGCCGAAATTACGTTGGGCGTTTGCCGTAGAAACCATCAAACATTCTTACACGAGTGGGTTAATGGCTTGTGGCCCCAAATCTGTTGCGTCCCGCATCTGTTCCAATACCTCATACGCTCATGATCTAAATTAGAAAACATTCTAATTTTCCACCATTAAGAAAAACTGGTCAAATCTGAGTCCAGCTAGTAACACTATGAAACCTAGAAAACACCCTAACTACCGGAACAAAACAGCGGATTACATTAAATATATATATATATATATTTAATTATTTGAGTTGAAGCAGTATATCGTGACACCATCAACCAAAACTGCAAACCGTCTAGCTCTGAACATGAATTTCTAACACAAAAATATACTGCCATGGAATGAAAAATTGCCTCACCAGACCCCAGCAAGAGTTTGAAACATAAATACATGCTACAATAAAATGTTTATCTTAATTTTTGAGTTTACAAACGTTTTGAATTAACATTCGTCTTTAAAACAGTAAACAGCTAAAAACAACGAGCGAACACAGCGGTTGTGACAAACCACGAAAATCCCTATGGGCTAAAAAATAGTTTTAAACAAAAGACTCGCCGAAAAACTAGCATTACATTATACAAAAAACTGTACAGAGCTTTGCCGCCGGACATTGGGATAATTTATTTCAAATGCTGCCAATAAGTAATCGTAACCACACAGCTTCCGGTAAAATCAAACCAGAATATGTACGCCTGAATGAACAGATTTTTAATCTTCCGGACTCTTCCATACTTTCAAGCTACATTTAAGATAAACGCCTCCGCACTTAAGCTTTTGGCTCAAACAAACGTTTAGGCTCAGACATAGGCACGCGATTTCCTAAACCTTAACCTAAAGCTATGTGTGTGGTGGCGAAAGAGTACAAGAACAAAATTTTAAGATACGGGCTGGGTTTCCAAAGTCCTACTTAAGTATTTACTTAAGTTAAACTTAAGTATAATTACTTATGTTACCGACTTAAAAAAAGTAAACACTTAACAATTTGAGCAAAAAGAAATAAGCAAATAAACACCAGATGTGAGTAGCTATCATAACGCAAAAGCCACAGTTCTGCTTTATATCAAGGAGGTATCATGAGTCTACAATTTTAATTACGTCAAAGCTAAAATGTCTGAACTATTACTCTGTAATACATCAAATTTAAGTGTTAAGTATATAACTGCTTAACACACATACTTAAGTAATAATTCGTACTTAAGCAAGGTTTCAGAAACCCAGCCATAGTCCACCAACAGAAGTCCGCCAACAACATTCAATTTGACTTACCATTTTCCGTATCGATATGAGGCAGCGTTACGTTACAGCTGGGACGTAAAACCAACGTCGAAACGCAACAAAACAACTGCGACAAACTCCGGAAGGTTTGTTCCTGCAAAACGAAACCGTAACAACAAAAACACTCCAGCGGTACGCACACAAAGGAGCTATTCAACGTACGAAATGTGCCTCAAATACACAATTGCACTTTTTGGGAGGGCAATTCAAACAGTTTTCTGTCTTTGTCGCAAAACAGGCCGAAAGAAGCGCAGTGTTAATATTTATACAATATTCTTAACTTTCCATTTACATACAATAACACAAATACAGTCAAAAAAACAGTTATCGATAGTTAATTTTTGTAATATATTTTGTTCTGCAACATTTTACAAATGAACGCATAAATTGCATAAATGTGCGATCACAGAGGATGGGACGGTTTAGACGGACGACATCTTCACCACCCGAAATGTGTTTTGTGGACAGTTGAAATTTTAGCGAGAAAATTGAAGTCGATTATAAGAATGGAATATTAAAAAGGTCTGTTTTGAACCCAAAAATACTGGGACCGCCTTTGAATTGTATATACAATACAATTCAAAACGCAAATTAAAACTATAAATTACCAATATAAGATAGGTAGATATGAATTAAACGAGACATTAGAGGTGTTTAGAGACAGTTGATCCGCTCCAGACTCTGAAAACTTGAATAATTTAAACCGAAACCTTGATTACTCCTTTATGAAGCTATTCAGTTTTTTATATTTATTGTCAATTTTATTCAAAGTGTGTGATCTGTAGTATATACTCTACGGAGAGTTGCGTTGTAAACCGAACATGTAATTAAGAAGTGCTCGACAGAGTCTTCTTAAAGCAATCATTTTTTATAAACAAAACTAAAACCATTGGCTCATAACAATGTATTTGAAACATTTCAAACCGGGCTTTTGTCATAGTTTGACGGAATATTTGCGGTCAGCAATGTAAGCAAGAAGGTTACTCGACTACTTAACCCCAGTTTATAAAATAACGTGGCCTCCGTAGAGTTCGTTAAAAATTGGAACGTAAAACAGTGCTCATACCCACACTACTATATAAATATGTGGGGGAAACTTTTTCAATTTATCAAATCATCACTAGTGTGCGAGGGAAAATAAACAAATACCAATTCAACTGTTTCCGCTTTTTAACAAAAACTTTCGTTGAAAAATATATATGAAAACCATTCATGCCGATTTTTGCCCAAGTCAAAGCCAGACAGCCGGCTGCCCTCTGTAACATACCATCGCTGGACGGCGGGCGGGCTGGCAAATGATATGAAACGCAATATTTACTGTATGCTATATATGTGCCATTAGCAGCGAAAAATTGTAACATAGGGACCTTACCATATAAGCATTAAAAATTTCTGCCAGCGGGACGTACACCCCTCCCCCAGCGCCGCTTTGAATCCGCTAGTTCCGCCGAAAACCAAGCGCTACAAACGCTACCATTTTAACCTAAACAAAACGTCACATATATTTTAATATTCCTCTATCCATTGAACCAAAGCCAAAACTATGATCCCATCGCAGCTACTAAACTTACAAACATAACCAGCCAAAAACGGCTACGCAGGCACACAGTTTCGTACAAATACAAATACCTGCAAATGCAAAGAAACTACACTAAATGATAAACTAAAATATCTGGCTTCGCGATCACACATACACATGAACTTATTACACGAAAATAAACACAATCATCGGCTCGGGCACGTAGCCAGGGTTTCATTTCGGAAGGATACACAGGCCATACGGCCAGCTTACCTGGCTAAAGGGGGTAAACATTTTTCAGACGAGGCATACCCTGGTTTCCGATGATTTACAAGCAAGGTTGAAAATTTTCCAGTGAGGCCAAAATTGTTCCAGGGGATCTGAGTGCCCCTGGACCCCCTACGGCTACGGTCCCAACGGCATAAGCTTATGCAAACGTAGTTAGCGAGCGGTTGTAATGAGCGAGAAAACTACGTTGGACTATTAAGTCCAACAGATTAAGTCTGTACAAGCGCCTTTCTTCTCGTCTCTAAAGAAATTTCAAGGGGACTATCCTTCGATTCTCCCCTCGTACAAAAACAGCCCTAAAACTCAAACAACACTATTCTAGGAAAAACGCAAGTCCAAGTGCGAACTGTGTACACAATCAAAAATGCCACTGCTACAAAGGCACACTCAATACGCTTTACCGATCAAAAGGGTAAACAAGTCAATAGAATAGATACTTCAAACGAAAAACTAATATAGACGTATTCAAAAACAACATATCTGAACAATACTATACAATATCATGTTGCACAGCGGCCTGGCTCGGGCCAATATTCGTCCATGTTACTTTAAGGGGCGTCCAGGTTTCAGGTGGGTCTATAAAAGAGCAGGTTTAGATTCTAGATTACACTTTTTTTGCTTAGGCTTAGGTACAGGCTTAGGCTTAGGAACTCATTTTTGCAACGCTTAGGTTTAGGCTCAGGCTTAGGAATACGCTTAATCTTCTGTTATGCCCCTTAAAGTAACATTGGCCCCAATATTAATGACGGTCATACAGAAATTTCTGACAAGAGCAGAACACAACTTCTTGTGATTGACACCTCAAGACCGAAAAGCCGAACACAGTTTATTTAACATAAACCTCATTTTCATAGAATAAATAAAGTTGTTACGAGGGTCTACCCACCTTCCCTTGTTTGAAATTCAAGATTGGTAGAAAACCAAATATCCTTGCTAAACCAGCAGACCTTAATAGAATCAAGACAAGTAGTGCAGGTGATTACGCTACTGTACTAAAGACATTTTCATACAAACGTTATGACCCATGCAGTGGCGGATGCAGGATCTCAAAATGGGGGGGGGGCGAAAATTTCACAGATAATAAACTTATTTTTGACCCATACTGTAGTGACCCAAATAAGGGGTCCCCATTTTGAGTCCCAATTAATAGGGAGTCCGTATCCCTAATAAGAATCCGTAAGCGGGTAGAGTCCTTAACCCTTGTTTAGAGTCCATAAATGTCTATTATCCCTAATTGTAGCGCATAAATGACTCCAGGGCCAAGAAACTTTAAAGCGTGCTTATACTGTGTATAAAACAGAGAAATAAACAGCGTAGAACAGCAATTGACACTATATAATTTTTGTAGAGATGCTGTTGGGGAGGCACGGCCGGGGTAGCCCCCCCGTGGATCGGCCACTGGACCCATGTATAGACCAGGGCCGAATCGTTTTTCGAAAGGGCTATAATAGAGTCAGTTTAACCTTTAGACTAACTTTTTTGCTTAGACTTAGGCTTAAGAAAAGGCTCATCCATACGCTTGGTTTAGGAATATGCTTATACTATTGTTCCGGCCCTGTTCTATACATAGCCCAACTTTATTGCCTAAGTGGTTTCTGTTTACTTGTCCCCTACGCTAACGTTAATTTGATCCAAGGCAAAAGTCCTCATCATCACTGTTCGTTATTTGAACAAGCCAGAGACTAAACCTGAACTCATTTGATAAACCTAGCCATTTATCTGGGGAAGGGGCAGTTTTGCAGGGGAAACGCATAGCTTGAGCTTCGAGAAATCGAAATACAAGACCACGTTTAGATCTTCATCTTCAACTCAAAGTCAACTTAAAAACAAAAATTGCGTAAGCAATTTTTCCACCCATACTAGCAAGTAATGAACCTATATTCTGCCGCAAAGTTCTCAAAAGTTAGAAACCCACTGCTTCACGTATATGCGTACCGGTTAGATGCACACCTTAGAGTTTTGCTTGGACGGAATAAATTAAAATATGCACTTGAAAAAACAAAGTGCGGCAGGATTTTTACCAGTGCTTTGTTATTCCGTCAAACGTCATTCCATTAAGACACAAGTCATGACCGAAAAATTAAACGATTTTCCAATTTTGTAAATATCCGATCGATTGCGCAATCGGACACGGAACTAGTTTTCAATCGGAATTCTAATCGGGATTCCGGTTGCGTCCTGATCTCAAGCGTAACATTTAGCTCCCGCAATCGTCTCGCTTTGCCAAACTATACAGAAACCAATTGACAGGCACTTTATTTTAAAAAGCAATAAATTTCACAAACACTTTGTTCCACGGCAATGACCAGTTGCAGCCAGATATGAGAAATGCAGGAACCAACAAAATATGCCGGAGCTTGAGCCGGGTGTGAAATTAGGTACTTGAAATGTTTAAGCTAGTAATTTTAGGAAATATTTATAAAATGTGAAAAAATGGCTTTCGACTTTTTAGAAATTCCGACGATTAATTCCTCAAAATTATACCAAAAGTCAACGCCAAAAGCAATAAACGATGATGTACTTTGTTGTAAATCTGTCAAAAATTTTAGTACCGAAATTGCCGGAAGCTCCAGTAAAAGTCCGCAGGAGCAGGAACCGATTTTTTGCTTGAACCGGAAGCAGGACTCCGGCTACACCCTGCTATTAATGCAGATTAAAATTCTAACTTCACGGTTACATCTTTAATTTCCGGCCTGAAATTCGTTTACCAACAAAAATACAAAATAAAACCTTATACCAACAGGGGAACGCAGCATTCTGTCTGATTCGAAAATATACAGTCGAATACTCTATCACAGTACACAAAACTAGCCATTCACTCTTTATTCGGAACCCAACTAATAATAACATATTAACAAGAACTATTGGAATTGAAACGACGATTCAATATTTCGAACTTCAGCTCGAGCCAGTTGATCGGCCTAGATCAAAAAAGTAATATCTCTTAACCAAAATCATAACGAACAAAATTATAAACAAAATTGGACATTTCAGGTGATCAGAAGAACGGCTTATTGTTAGCCAAGCGAACATGTTGCATCAGTAAGGTACATGCCATTATGAAAATAAAACATCTAATCATTTCGCACCAAGCGATATGCAAGACATGTCTTCTATTTTCAGTCAGTTGTAACTGTTACAATGCGAACAAAGAATATAATTGTTTTAATGCAACTAATGTTTCCGCCTACAAATTTTCAGTGTTTTCATTAAGCTAATTTATAAACTAAATAATTTACGGATAATCCATGTATTAAAGTATGCCACGTGCTAGCTGCAGCTGTGACATATACCTACCATGACCAAACAAATTTCAACCAATAATCGTAAAATCTTTAGAATTCACTTACCATTCGAATGGGTTCTGGAACACGATACCTTGAGCATGCAACTGTTAATTGAATCGCCAATTCCAACGAGATTCTATGCCCAATTGATACAAACACAGGATTTCGAACATCTTGACGTGGCTTCAGCGCCACTCCCAGAAGTTCCCCATTAGAACTTTGAAGAGGAATCGTTTGTCCAGTCGAAATCAATTCCTGAATCAGTCAAATGGATGAGATATGCATATAACTGCGCAAATATCAAAAGCATCCATGGCGGATTGAAAATTAAATCAATTTTCTGCTACCAAATTTTTTATATAACTGAAACTAATTAATCGTTTCGAAATTACTAACAATGATTTGCTTCGCATATTGATTACGCAATGTTCGCAAAAAAATGACGCGCCGAAATAAACATAGATATTGCAAGGCTTAGCTTAAAAAGCGACTATTCATAAAATCGATTTTACTTAATACGGCAACGATTTTTCATAGGGTTACGCATGGGTTAAGAAATTGAGCGGTAACAAATACAGCAACTTAAATATGAAGTGTCAATGAAATCTACATCTCCAACCAGTCAGTAGCAGAGTGCACTGCATTACGAACAATGTTTAACGAACTTACGACTAATAGCAATAACAGCTTCCCACAAATAAATCAGACAAAAAATTTAATTACCTCTTCGTATCTCCGTTTTTCTTTCAACAAATTGTAGACTAAATGCAAATTCTTCGCAACTCCAATTGTTGGGACATCTAAAATTACTCCTGCGTGGCTCGCCAGACCGAATCCTAAAACATCACATCATATAAATATTGGCGTTGTGCAACAACCTATGCACGTAGCAATATTTTAAACGAAAGTGTGACAAGACGTGCATAACGACTCTTGAGGTTTGTGTAGATAATCTGATTGACAACAAAGCACTGATAGAATCAAGTCCGATGTTTAAATACTATTTCATTCAAATTAAAAGCTCCAGGTAGTATCAGCTAAAAATTTTACTTGGTTGAAATCGTTCTACACCAGAGTGTCAAATTATTTCACTGAAAACTTGCTAGAACCTACATATTTACCAAAACGCTGAAATTGGTCTTTGCCTTTCTCCCACAGTTAATGTTTTCGCTACTTCCGCGTTTGACACGTTAGTTTTCACATACGAATCAAAAATAATTGTTTTCCCACGAAAAAGGTCGCAATGTACCTTGTGGATGCAAAATCCCGTTGCCATCAATAAATATCAACTGCGGAACCATGTCTGGTGTTGATTTGGTCAATATTTGCATTAAACGTTGCAGTACAGGCACTTCACGGAATGCTAAAAATCCGGGAATGTATGGTGCATCGAGAGAAAAAGGGCGTGTCACACTATGAACGACCTAAAACAGCAAAACATGTTCATTAAGAACAGAAATACAAGGGTTAGCGCCATAATTTTTCATGCCAAGACCTGGTCTGGTCCAAAGGCTATTGCTACTGCACGCTCGTCAGCAAACGATAGGTTTTCAAACAAACGATCTATGTATGATGTTTGCGAATCAAAAAATTCTAGTTTCTAGATAGCTCTGCCTTATAAGAAGTAGTGTTTGGAACCCGTAACCTGTGATTTTACAATCTTAAACACAACTGAGAAGAAGAATACTAACTTCTAATTGAATTAGATTGCAAAATGAGAATAGTTTCCAAACTTCAAAAGAATGCTGAAATCTTGAATCTCGTTCTCATTTTGCTACCCAATTCGATTTAAACATTTCTAACACCACTACCTCGTTTTACAGGGTCCATCTACAGTCACAGTATACATACCTTTAACTCAGGATATGACAATATAACCAAAGCACCCACAACAGTGCTATCGTCGCCTTCTAGTGCTTGCACATCAAAACCAGCTATTAGTTTAAAACCAGACAAACGCCGTTTATTAAACATAGGTTTCTCCCGAACGCCGACTGGACTTTCATCCAATTGAGCCAGCGATTTGCTGAGATCATCTTGCCATGGCTCGCTGTTAATAGCGATTAATTGTTTTTTCAATGAAACTTGACATCTACAAAATTAAAACAATTTATAATAAAATGAAGAATAATTATTATTGTACTACAGTAACAGATTAAAACAAATCATTTACATATTGCTTAAACCTAACTACTGTTCACAACGCGGTAAATTACGCATATCTCACCAATTCAGTGTTCAGGGCTTAAAAGTTATGAATTTAAGATTAATTTTTGGCTTGATCCAGGTCAGTGTCCACTCTGGACTTGCCTGGAATTGCAGTTGCAAAATATCTAGTATTTCGACATGCAAAGAGCAGTTGTTTTATAATATTTAGAGTTACAACCGTAAATAACTAGCATCCCATAGATTTATACCGGATACCGGAACCGGATATATGTGTCGATTTTTTGTAGGATATTAAACCGGAACCGGATATCCGGCCGATTTCTGCTTCACACTGTCTTAGCGAGGTCGATAAAATGTGAAAGCGAATACATTTAGATGTTACCTTGAACCGTTTTCTCAACTGTGCGCAGCACCTATAGTCAGTATCATATTTGAGCATATCGGTACTTACTTCCTCCATCCATTAACAGACCGGTATCCACAGTCAACCATCACAAATTGATATATTGATTGGAACCAACAGTACAAAACCCCGCACGCCACATATACACTGATCATCGCAAGAGGCATAAATTCTTGTCTACTGAACCATAAAGGACAAACAACGGTTACGAACAGTTCCAAAGGAACCAATCCCATCACATAAGAGCTTTCCCAAAAATTCAATGGTTCAATAGTAAACCGGTCAATCTCTATGAAATTCGAAAGCCGTGGCCTCTTTGAAATAATCTGACCAGGAAATAATTTGCTCGTTAGCAAGTACTCAGCTAATAAATATCCAACCAAAGTTAACGCTCGGCTAACAATTTCAAATTTGCGAAATAATAATGGAAACAGGCTATAATATCCAGCACTTGAAAGTATTAAATGTATTCTCGCATCTCGAACATTCGATATTGCTAAGATTGACTGGGGAATGATGACCATTAGAATTGCTTTTTCATGGACGTGCCTGAAAACGAATAAGTAACCTTACTTTAAATTAACAAACACAGAAATTACTATTTTGTGAAAGGAAAAATATCATATTATTACTTATGACAACACAGTTCAAATTCGCATCGCGAAATTCAGTAAACCTGCAAAAATGTTTATATAAGTTAATTGACGGCGAACAAATATTTATTTTCATATGATTTTTAAATAGTTGTTTCAACACAAATAAAATGACGTATAAAATGAATTTTTGATAATGTTTTAAAACAAACTATGTTTGGCAATACGTATATATGACAATCTGCGCTTAAACTTCTATTTACCAAGTAAATAACTAAGGGGGATTGAGCATAATCATACAACAGAGCCCAGTTTTGGTTAAACCATACTAAAAATACAAGCAACACTCACCATCCAAACAAAAAGCTTGAAAAGCCACATAAAACCAACAAGCGAACAAACGTTCGTGGATGAGTTTTAAATATCACAGCCACAACCAAAAACGGCAACATTGTACATACAGTCGCCACAAGTGTCACTGCAGGCGAAACATTCGGCAGTACTATATGATCAAATTCTTGAACTAATCCAGATACATACGCTGGTGTCCTTGACGCAACTGCGTTCAAAGTGCCAAGCTGAACTTGAAGCGATGGATATTTTAACATTAACTTTGATGTACAAAAATCAACCGCATTGTAAAGAGCCCAAAAATTCGGTGCCCAATACGCATGTGACAGCCCACGTTTAATCGGGAAAAGTCTGCGCATGATTTGTAACAAACATTCCGTACCACCTACAATTGCAAACGGTCCGAAACTCAAAGAAAACACACCGATAACAATAGCAGCTAACGTTGCGAATCGACTTAGTCTAAAATCGTCCAAGTCTTTCCATAAAGCAACATTACCGGTTTTGCATGCCTCAGAATTTTTTTGCGGCGCACTGCTCGCTTGATTTTTTATAAAGCAATAGTTCCTAAACAAATATACACCATACGCTGGCGCGAGATATAAATAAATATGCTTCAAATTGAGCAAAATGGCAAACAGTAATGCAGCCGATAAAAAATGGCCTGCATAAACGCATGCAATTGAGTACATTAATACACCGTACAAAAATCCATTATACTGAAAATGAATCGCATCAACAAATGTCAATCCCGGACTGGCAATATTTGCAAAAACAAAACAAAAATGTGCTAATCGAGTTCTTCCAGGCGGCCAAAGACTAGACCGTTCTAGTAGTTTGGCTATCTTGAACACCGACAACACATATATGAAGAACGTCACAATAACGGTTGTGCGTTGAAATGCAATAAGTGGAAATGACGGGTTATCATGCGTTTTGCTAACAACAAGAGCAGACTTCAGACAATCAAAACAGTTTGCAACCTGTAATATATATTTGAATCAAAAGACATCAATGTACTTATGTGATACTAACTTAATAGCCGGGTGCAAACTTAGCGGAACCGTAATGTGAGTGAAGAACCGATCTAAGCATCGGTTGTTATGAAACTAAACCCAATAATACGCATTGGTCACATATGTAGGTTACAGTTATAAACGCTGCAACATTACGATTCCGATTATACCTGCAACCGGGATCCGATCTGGATTTCAATCGGAATTATAATCGGAATCAAAATTCCGGTTGCGCCCTGCAAAATAATTCAGTGAAAATACCACATTCCAAAAACGAAGTCGGCGTTAAAAAGTTCGATTGATTATCACGTCAACAAGAACTAGGCAATACAAAGTCTACCTGAGCCAGCACGAATGCAAACCATGCGAACAATGGAGGATAATCCAGGGTCCATTCTGAAGTTGACTCATAATACCAATCTTTTAACGGAAGACTGAATGTTATCGATAGCCAATTTCGATGAACCTATTACATAAAAATACAAAACGTCATATAAGTAATACAAAATATATTATTTCACACCGTAAAATCACGTGATCGAAATATTATGTATCGGAAATAAATTGCTCAATATCTATACCGCTGCAAAACATTACGTGTGCACTTAAAAATGACCACCAAATAAACGTAATCAAGCATCTGAAGAAAATTAATATAAGTAACGACAGTAACTGAAATCGAAGCTTTGACCAGTATGTTTATTGTTGAGACCCTGCGTGCGACAAACGGTTAAACAAAAGAAATTTAACCCAGGCTCATGCAGTTTATACCTCAAAATCTGTAGAATGGTAAGAATAGAATAATAAAACATAGATGCATACAACAATCGAAACCACATTAATTAAGGACGGACATTTAGTATTTCTTGAGTTAACAGTCATATCTAAAAAATAAAAATCGCCCTCGGTTTAAAGCGAAAAATTATGGAATATTGTTTTTGCAATGTGCCCTTCCCTATATATATTTTTATATCCGAATGTCCTGACAACTTTCATTTTCAGAAATAACTCGTTTTTTGTGATACGTGGCTGAATTATGCAAGTGTGAAATTATCCCGTCCATGGTTCAAATCAAACCTAATTAAAGCTTTTATGTAATAGAAAATTTTTTTCTCGTTTTTTCCACCCAACGGTCTCAAACTCATGAAATTTGCAAAATCAAAAAATTTTCATCCGAATATCGTCTGTAAGCATGTGAGACATGCTTGTCCTTTATGTGTACATGAAATATAGTGCAGTGCACTGTGTGCATGCTACTTTACAGTATACGGTCGACACATCTAGTCGACGAAAAATGCAGTTGGAGGCGGGCTGTGTGGCGCACTGGTAACAGTCTGCCTGACACGCAGAAGGTCGTTAGTTCAAAACCATCCGTAACCCGCTTTTAAAGCTGCTTAGGCTGACATGGGGAGACGCCGTGAGCGCAATGGTAAATTGCCGCGCTATGAACACGGTGTCCAGTCGAAAATAAGATGGACGATCAAGGGACCACCTTGTTGAAAATATGGGCATGTAAGCATGTGAGACATGCTTGTCTGTTACTTGTACGTGCAATATAGTGCAGTTCACTGTATGTATGCTAGCTGGCAGCATATGGTCGACACGTATAGTCGACGAAAAATTCGGTTGGACAGGCAGGCTGCATGATGCAGTGGTAGAATGTTCGCTTAAGGATACGAAGGCTGAGAGTTCGAACCCCGCTCTGGACGTCCGCTTTCTTTTCCAGCTGCTTAATGAAAGGGTCACATGTCCCGGTTCCTACCCAGACTGTCATGGGGGTTACGACGTGCGCGCAATGGGTGAACTGCCGCGCAATGAACACGGTATCCAGTCGAAAATAGGACGGACGGTCAAAGGAGGGCCTTGTTGAAAATAAGGACAAGTAAGCATGTAAGACATGTTTGTCCTTTATGTGCACATGCAATATAGTGCAGCGCACAACAGCGTCTGCATGACACGCAGAAGGTAGTTAGTTGAAAACCAACCATAACCCGTGTCAGTCTAGGTACGAACCGGGACTTCAGACCTTTAACTAAGCAGCTGGAAAAGCGGGCTAGAGCGGGGATCGAACTCTCAGCCTACAGATCCATAAGCGAACACTCTACCACTGCGCCACGTAGCCCGCCTCTCCAACTGCTTGTTTCGACGACTACATGTGTCGACTGTACAACACAATGTGCATTGCATTTATTGCATATGCACAAGGACAAGCATGTCTCACATGCTTACATGCCCTTATTTTCAACAAGGTCGTCCCTTGACCGTCCATCCTATTTTGGTGTGGATACCGTGCTCATAGCGCGGCAATTTGCCATTGCGTCCACGGAGTAGCCCCCATGTCAGTCTAGGTAGGAACCGGGACTTCAGACCTTTAACTAAGCAGCTGGAAAAGCGGGCTAGAGCGGGGATCGAACTCTCAGCCTACGGATCCATAAGCGAACACTCTACCACTGCGCCACGTAGCCCGCCTCTCCAACTGCTTGTTTCGTCGACTATATGTGTCGACTGTACAACACAATGTGCATTGCATTTATTGCATATGCACAAGGTCAAGCATGTCTCACATGCTTACAACCCTCTTATCCAGCTGCTTAGTTAAGTTCCTGCTGACAGTCAAATTATATATTTTTGGACATTTTTAAGACAGAACAATAAAAGCATCAATATGCGTTGTAAAATATTTAAATTATTTATTTCAAGCTTATTATAAAATCATTTTAAGCTATTGAAAAATTTACAACACCCTAGCTAAGTTGTTTCCTATCACATAATGTTGCTGATTTATTTGTTATTAGTTATTTTTGTGATTTTTGATTCCCACCAACCAACCCGGCAGGCGAACAAAGTGTTGGTAATCCAAACTAAACCATACAAAAACTTTTAGTTCCGTTATACCGAATCGTACCAATAAAAATTATTTATAACTAAAGTACGGTAACATAGAATCATTTATATGTGCATCATCTCGTAACAACTGTTAAGTTGTTAGGTTTTATACGCCAATTTTGTGCGAAATTTTGGAATTTTTTTTCAAAAAATTGCAACAAAACCAAACCAAAACACGCTTAACAGATGAATTTTGCAAAATTACGCAAAATTTCACTACCGAAACGGCCGGAACCTTCGTCAAAAACTTTACAGGAGCCGGAGGCCAATTTTCTGTCACAGCGTGGGAGGGGCCGGGGGAGGCCCTCCGTGTTGTGTTGAGGATAGGGAGGAGGCCTTTTTGGGCGCCCCCCCCCCCCGGTTTTATTACAACCCCCCGGGGGACAACACTAAAACATTGATTGCCACAGTACTTTTTCAAACTTTTCTAATACAGAAATAAACCTCTAGCTTTATGATCACTTCGCTCGCAATTTTTTTAATGTATAGTACCACAGTACAAAATGAAATTCTCAATTGGTGCCAAGTGGAACTAAAATTTTTCCAGAAGTCTAAAATTGGCTCTGGCTTATTGCTTGGTTTAAGGAAGCGTGGATTAATCTGCTATTCTAAATCAGTTTGGACCTCGGTTGCCAAAACATGTTTACGCGGGATTCACGTTATAACCGGAGCAGGCGGATTGCAGTTTGTCCTATGTTGATTTGACGTCAACGTTAAAATTCAAACTCTTATATCCGGACAACAGAGAAAACTCGAATGTCAGATGACATTAGCTTGCAACCCAGCTCTCTGAAAAGTTCAATGTGTACATGAGTCGGTATGTCACATGATGCTGTGGGACATTTATGCGAATATCATATGATATTCAAAATTAATGCAATGAATATCCTATGATATTCACCGGAACAGCGTTTAGCTTCGGCTGCTAATAAATAAATGGAAAGTTAGACGGTAGTGGGACAGAAATAATAAAATACCAAATACACAACTGCCAATTCTGGAGATGCGGAATTTGTAAACCAATGTCATGAGATATTCACATTTTGTATACAAACCGCTATTCAGATCACAAAATTTTATGTTGACGTCGAATCAACATGGGACAAAACGTATTCCGGTATGCCCCAGTTATAACGCGAACCCATCATCAGATAAGTACCCGCCAAATAAAATTTATATTTACCCGTGCTAGTGGGCTCACAGTCTTGCCGGAACCTCCGGTAAAATCTTTGTTCATTTTCTGCAGGACCCGAACCTCCAGTTGCTCCATGGTAACCAACTGTGAATCAGTACATATTACAGCTCAAGCGTCTGGTTCTGTACAATTATTGAAAACCATACAAGGTACAAACGAAGGTCTGCCTCCGGCTCCAGCTAAGGCTGAAAAAAAGTCCCCAGACTCATATAGAATTTCTGTAGGCGGTGGCAGTTTCCGTATTCCACAGTTTTATAAATCTTGTATTGCTCTTTTCGTTTTGGGTTTCGGTACAATTTTGAGAAATAAATTGTCGGGATTTCTTAAAAATTATCCTAAAACTTAAAATTTTTTACAACACTAAAGATTTGCTAAAATTAACAAACTGCACAGTAAACATCGTTTTAATTTATCTAATTCGCGTCACTTCTGGCTCAGGCAAATTTTGTTAACCTTCAGTTCCGGTATTCTCACCCCCGGAAGTATCCTGAAACCATAGGCACTGAAAAATACACGCGAATGAAAGATTATTGTGTTTTTCCGGGGATGAATAAACAAATATTACGCGCAGACGTTTATACGTTTTATGCCAGTACATTGTAGGTGGTATAACCAAGTTTCTTGAGAGTCATTATTGATACAATTCAAATACAGCGTATACATTTATTTTTTTGCTATATAACTCGTAATTGGAAATCGTGGTGATTTAGTGACATAAATGCATATGAAGAATTACAATTCGTTTGATTACATAAAATGATACCGTTAATTTCACAAAATTCAACTTCGTATCTAAGTAAACTAGTATGTGAAATTATTCTAAGTTAAGCAGTACCATACAGATCCCTTGAATAAAATTTTTTCGTTCATACGAGTTTAATTGGTTTACTTGTTTCAGAGATTTTTTAACAGTGAGTGACTCGATTCGGTAGAAATCGCGTCAAAAGCTTTTTTCAGTATATGTTTTTATAAAAAGATTTAACTGGAAACATTCTGTTTGAATGAGTCTGCCAAAGTTTAGAAATTTTACAAATCACTAAAATCTGAACGTGCTTTGGTCCATGTAGAGGTTAGCGTCGGAACGCTTTTCTGCGATACTGCAGAACAGAACGAGCTTAATAGGCCTTAGACTAATTTTTTGCGTTTAGGATTGATTACGTTTAGGCTTAGTAGGTGTAAGTAAACTCTACGAGCTTTAAGTTTAGGGCTTAAGAATATGTTTATACTACTGTTGCGGCCCTTTTCTATACATTGGGCCCGCGCTTTAATACCCACTAAAACCGTATTGAAACGATCACTGTAAATTCAAATGAGTTATTTGATCAATTCAGCTAGCGAGTTGGTTATTTCTGAATTAATACCAGTAAACGTTAACTCACTCTGAGTTGATATGATTCTCAATCTGAGTTGAGTTGACTCTGGGTGGGTTCGTTAATTAACTCAGAATAAATTGAATCAACTCAAAATTCTGAGTTCTGATAGTCCTAACTCAGACTGAGTGATTCAGCTCATTCTGAGTTAAAATCAACTCACTGAAATTTACAGTGATGTTATATATTTTTTTAACATTTGTCTATTGGTGTATCAATGTCCTCTCGCTACACCTATACACTCCCCGACAAGCTCACGTCTTAGCCCAATCATTTGACGTAGTTATGCCAAAATCTGACGATTTCGAACATTGTGGGGAAGAAAGTGTCCAAGAGCTTAGCCACACATCACAGGTTTAATTTCTGAAGTGTTCGCAGTATTATGGACTTTACGCGAGATAGCTCTAAAAACAACGAACGAATGGATTTATTTTATATATAAAACTTAACTATAATACGAGATAATATTTAATAATACAAGAGCCGATAAATGCAACATTTTGTTTTAAGCAACACAACAATTAAACGGAAACTTATATCGCGTACGTCAAGAAATTCGGAGTCTGGATTTATTCATTTTTTCAGTTTAACTTCTACTGGAACGTTTATTGTAGAGAAACATTGGCTGGTTTTTTGAAACCCTACTTAAACACGACTTTAGTACTTAAGTACGTGCTATGCAATTGCTTACATATTTGTCGTTTTGATCAGCGTCCTAATAAGTTAAGCAAATACTTGAGTTGCTGACTAAATTTGATATTACAGATTAGATAACAGTTAAGACATACTAATGCTTGTCTAATTGAAACTGTAGACTCGTGGTGATTGCTTAATATAAAGCAGAACTATTACTTTCTTGTCATGACAATGGCTTACATTTGGCGTTTATTTGTTTTGCCCGAACAATTGAGTACTTAACTAAGTCAGGCCTTAGGTAATTACTCAAGAATAATAACACAAGCAAGTGCATAAGTTAGATTTCAAAAACCCAGCCATTGTGTACAAGATAGCATTTCTTGTGAAGGTCTGAAAATTTTCAATTGAACCATTTTAGCATGCGGAAAACAGAGAACACACATATACTTTTGTTCAACCGATAACAAAATTTCAAAATTCTATCTACTAGTATGGCTTTCTGCAACCAGATATTTTTGGCCGTTGAGGTATACTTGAGCACTCCAAAACGACAAAAACATATTCTACATATAGCAAACCGAAAATGAAAATATTCTATGAATTCATTTTCACAAACAAAGCGTTAAGTTATGGGGAAAGTATGGATCAAAGTCGTCTGAATATGTAAAAGCTCGTACTGGCGTGCCTCTCAAAATTACGCATTGCGGTAAAACTAAGTTAATTGTTAAAATTTGAACCAAAATATCAAAAAATGCATGCGAGAGAACGGTAACGATAATTTAGTAATTAATAAAATCAAATACAACACTCAAAAACAAAACGAAATATCAAAATCAACAATAAAGGCGTAGCCAGGTTTGTGTTAGGTGTCAAACCTCTTTTAGATTTTTTTGTTCTCAAATTTTAGACACTCTTCCACTTAATAACCTATTTGAAATTTTTATAGAACGTATATAACAACCCTGCCAAAATCTTGGCTACGCCCGATTTCAACAATAGTAATTTTTTGGCAAAAATTGCAAAACCTTTAATATTGCATCGCACAATAATGGCACTAACCAATTAAGCGGTTTCTGCGCGGTTAGTCTAAACTATACATGAACACCAAGATACAACCAGAAAATCGACCTCCGGCTCCGGCTCCATTAGAAGTTTGTCCGGAAATTCCGGCAATTTTGATAGCGAAATTTTGCATAGTTTTACAAAATTTATCTGTTTGGCGCGTTTCGTTCTAACTTTTGGCGCAATTTGAGGAAATGATTACCAAGGTTTTGTAAATAAGTAAGCGGAAAACCAAACGATTCAACGACACATTTTAGATATTTGCTAAAATTAACAAATTAAACATCATTTTAACTACCTAATTTCTCCTCACGTCCAACTTCACCTCCAGCTCCGACTCCGCCACGATTTGTTGACATCCGGCTCCGGCGTCGGCTCCGGTATTTTTCATCTCCGGTTGCACCGTGATGGGCACCGAATTAATATCCAAATATATATTTTGAATATAAAAAAATTTCAATGCTGATCAATGGTTTTACCAAACTCTTTAACTTCAACTTTAATTATAATTGATGATATATACAAACAGGAACTTTTATAAGGAAAAAGTCTAAATTTCACAATAAAATCAGTTCAAAACAATTCGTCGTATAAAACCGGGCTCAGTTAAGTCGACATTCTGGAACCTTTTTATTTCCGGTCACAGAATTTAAAACATTTATGTTATAAATGCAACAAAAAACGGAATAACAAACAACCAAATGTATTTTATGTAAAAAACATCCCGCAAAATACTTTGTATGATGTTAGAAAAATCCATTGTAAATTAATTAAATCATTTGAATGTTTACACGGTATCGCTGAAGCGTTTCTAGCTTCCGAACCAATTTGAGCTAGCACATAAGCTGAAATTCACAAATTTACGCACAATCTTGTGCACTCCAACCGTAGCACCACAGTTTCCCAGAAACAATACTAATCACCTTAAACTTCATTTTCTGTTCACAACTTATACACTGAGCGCAAATGCAATTTTGTTACAGATGCTGTCAACTAATATCCTTGCAGACGAATATGAGCTTACATTCAACGTCTCCCCCCCTAACAATACAACAAAACAGAAAGGGTTGCGCTAGAATTGTTGTCAGAGGGTGCTGCACGTCAAAAAATTGTGTAAAAATTGATATGGTGTTTCATGCGACAATAAGCATACAGTATGGTGCAGTGACGGGCGGTGCCGGACGTCATTAAAAGTACAGCGCCACTCTAATGGTTGTTTGCAACAATGATATTTTCAATAGGTTTACACAATTTACAGATAGTTGTTATGCAGCAATAAAGAATCGATCATAATGACAAGCCGAGATCACAAAATCGTCAAAGTGCAATATATATACATACATGTATATCTTGATATATACATATATTCATAATTACGTAGATAAATAGATACCGAAAACAAAAGCCAGATCAAATCATCACATCTGCTAAGTTCGAAAAAAATTTCAAAAAATCAATTGCATTTAAATTTGAATATAATTTTGAGCAACAGATTTAATTCGTCCGATTACTTCATCAGTGTGAATTAAGACATTTTAGTTTCATTTATTTTCCTTGTTTTCTACTCAACAACGTAAAATTGGCACAGTTTCTTCAGTATAACCAGCTGATATAAGTTACAGTTGTACACAAAGCGGTGTCATGAATATATAAACATTTTTTGGAGTAAATAGGTGTAAACAAACTATCTTTTTGTACCCAAAATCGCCTTAGTAAAAGTATAACATGGTTTTATAGTAATACATGTCGGTCCTGATCAATCGTATTTGCCTATTTTTGGCCAAAAGTACTGTTTTATGAAAACGTTGGCAACAACTTGGACGTATTAAAATTCTCGATTTGAGTTGCATAATAGCGCTGCTGGTGTTGTAGGAGTAGAAGGTCGTCTAGGCGAATCTTGGCTTCCAAGATTTTGCTCGTTTAGAGGCGGCGTCTGGCACTGTGGTTGTTGTTGTTGTTGTTGTTGTTGTTGTTGTTGTTGTTTTTGTTGTTGTTGTTGTTGTTGCGGTTGTTGCTGTTGTTGTTGTTGTTGTTGTTGTTCTTGTTGTTGTTGTTGTTGTTGTTGTTGTTGTTGTTGTTGTTGTTGTTGTTGTTGTTGTTGTTGTTGTTGTTGTTGTTGTTGTTGTTGTTGTTGTTGTTGTTGTTGTTGTTGTTGTTGTTGTTGTTGTTGTTGTTGTTGTTGTTGTTGTTGTTGTTGTTGTTGTTGTTGTTGTTGTTGTTGTTGTTGTTGTTGTTGTTGTTGTTGTTGTTGTTGTTGTTGTTGATGTTGTTGTTGCTGTTGTTGTTGTGGCTGCTGATGTTGCTCATTTTCATGCAGCGATTGCTCGCTGTTTTCTTGGTGCTGCTGCTGCTGCTGTTGTTGGCGGTGGTGGTTGTGTTGTACCAAAGTCTGTTGCTGAGATTGTGTACCAGACACATGATGTGAGCAAAGCTCTTGCTTGACCTGGTCTTGTTCATCTTGCTGTTGCTGTACGGAGGCAGGATCTAAATCAGGGCTAGCGGACACAGTCTCTGGCGCCAGTTGCGGCGTCAAATGTTGCATATTGCGTCGAAGCAACGCAGCAGCAGCGACTGCAACTGGTGATGGAAGCGGTAACCCACCTGAGGTTCCTGAATTTTCAGGTATCCTCGGCGGTGTTGCTGCTGTTGGCACTACACCACCAGTAAACCGGTTCAACATCGACGAAATAGTATCGCTCGTCCCGGACGTGGCACCGTTAAAATTGAACGCAGATATTGATCCAGTGGTTCCAGCGACTGGCTGTTGCAACTGGCTGCCACTACTGCACGTTACGGTAGCTGCCAGAGGCGAGCGACTGCGAACAGAAGCAGCTGCTGCTGCGTTCATGGCTTGGTTTAACGATTCAAGTTGACTCAGCAATGAAACACTTAGCGCTGGCGTCGATGCAGTAATCGCAGGACCACTTGCAAGCTGATTAAGCAATCCAAGCGGGCCTGCCATCACTGAATCAGTCGTTGCTGATAATGACAATGGCGTTGGCCGCGGCAATGATGTACGGAACACGGACGGACTTTGTATTGGGCTGTCACAATTACCAATATTATTATTGTTGTTGTTATTATTGTTGTTGATGTTGTTGTTGTTGTTGTTACTATTATTATTATTATTATTATTGTTGTTGTTGGTGTTGCTAGTACTTGTAAGGTTGCATGCAATGCTCGTTAAATTATTATTGCAATCAACTGAAACTGCACCGTTTAGCAATCCACTGCTCGCAACATTTGGCGATGCAGACGAACAGTTTGTTGAAAGTTGTAGTGGTTGTTGTTGTTGCTGCTGCTGTTGTTGTGGTTGTTGCGGCAGTTGTTGCTGTTGATGCGTCAGTGGCAGCGGAATCTCGGAACTGGATAAATTTGACCGATTTTGGATTGGTCGACGATTTTCAAACGCTTTTGCGGAAAGAAATGCCGAATTTGTGAGAACTGCCGAATTAACATGATCATCAAGGGTAGAACTCAAATTTTCAGGGGTATCAGGCGGCTTACAGCTCACCGGAGTGGGCGGGTGCGTCTGTATTGAAAGTAATTCGCGTTTTGGCGGCGGCGGGCCGTATCCGTTGCTTCCCACTATGTCCGCTGACACGCCAGACGACGGCGGCGTACCAGGCAGATTGCTTGCGATGCCACCGATCAAATTGCCAAGCATTTCTGACTTTCGCTTGATTTCACGTTGTCTTCGTTCTTTTTCTTCTGCTCGTTGTTTTAGAGCTACAAATCAATAAACCTAAACTCTGTCGCAAAAAGTAGACACGTTATGGCCATTATTACTATAAAATGTAAATCGTCTTAAAATTGTTTTCTCTGTATACACTACACTTAGATGTCCTATAATCTTTATATGCAAAATTTTAATCTCTCACAGCGAAAATTAATTCAATAATTGATATTGGTGGCTGTTGCGTCGGCAAAACCATACGCTGAGGCTTAGGAACAGGCTTAGACATTAGCTTAAGCTAAGCATTGACAGACCTTTTCATAAATCAAAGCCGAGCCTAAGTCTATGCATAAAGGCAAAATGTAGATGTAATGAAAATGTGCAAGACTCCAAAGCGCTAACGATCGTTTAACAGGTGGCTCATGTCGTTTTAGAACCGTCTAGTGTTCGGTGCGATTGCAAAAGAGTAGGCGAATATTTTAGACTGTATTTTTTTGTTTAGGCATACACTTAGATTTACACCTTTTCAACCATTAGGATTTGGTTTAATATGCTTAATCTACAGTTACGGTCCTAAAAGCAACATCGCCCCAATTAGGTAGCGTCCACGACGACTAACTGTTACCTTGTACTTCAGTTGCAAGGGCATCAGTTTGAGCAAGAGCAAACGAACATCTGGCTCGCAGCGTTTCGTACAATTTTTCTTGGAGGCCCAACGCTTTCACAAGTCCAGATAATTTTTCACCACCTAAAAAGTAAATAGAAAATCACAGAATTCTTTTCAGCTGCGGACGCAGAGACACAGACGTCAATTTACTCTGATGACGTCTTAAAAAGACAAACATCTATTGCGAGTTGGCAACCCACATATTCAAATTAACATACTTTGCTTGCAACTGCAAATGATTGCACTTTGACAAACTGGTTGCAGCTGTTGAAAATAGACTATATTTCTTTTTTATTTAATATATTCAATTACAAAACAAACTCCAAACTGTACAGGTATATAATCGTATTCTCAAATGACTATAGCAAAAATGACCATTCAGCACGGCGTAACCGGACATCCGTATCCTTTTCCGTGTATAAAATCGGACTATATTTCCGGTTCTGATATACATATATACAGGAAATTCTGCTATTTTTATGCCCATAGTTAGTTGTAAATCACTTTTAAAACATACAATTTTTCGATGTATATAAACTGTAATTTTTAGTTTCATGTAAAAATCACTAAATGTATCTAAAACCGTGTAAATTTTTGTGCATCCGATAATTTTTCTCTAAAATTTTCAAAATCCCGGTGAATATTTGCATAACCTAATTGTATATATTCACAGGTAAAAATTAAATATCTTTTAAACTTTCGGACGTCAATATCTGTTTTCCGGTTCCGTTATTCTAATCAGTAGCTGTTTCCGTTTCTATTATTTTTACTATTCGCTTGCATCCTGCCACTGTTTGCTGTCAAAACCAATTAGTCGCTGCATTCCGAACAATATATTTTTTCGCTTACTTGAAAGTCATACAGCATTATCACCAACTTATGATAGGAGCTGTAAATACCTCCCGAAAACACTACTTACATGCTTGCACTTTATCCACTGGATGATTCGGATTGAGCATTTGTCCAATTTCGATAAGTAAATCGCGTGCGATTTCCGGAAACAACCCAAGTTGAGCGACTGAGCCCCAAAACATTGCCGGATCCGGAACTGGAAAAAGATACAAAAATAATGAATAAACCGATACATAGAGGTAAAATAATAAACATCAGTTAAAATGAACTGCATATTTCGGGTCTTCGAAACCTTTTAATTAGCAAAAACACGTCTTCGTTTTAAAAATCTTAATTTTTTTACAACAATTTCGAATGCTTTGCGATGTAGTGTGAACGTGTTCAGAATTAAAATTTTATTTTAATGTTGCAGCTGTTAACCCTGTAAGTACGTATCAGCTATTTTTTTGAGAAATTGATAATGAAATTATTTGAGAATTACTTATAAAATAATAGTTGTCAAAGTCAAAGGGTCGAATTATTATTTTGCTTTGAATCTGCGTTGTAAAAAAATTGGTTCTTGTACACGTCCCGACACATTTAAAGTTGCCGCTTAGGATTAAGCTCATACTTTGGCTTAAGAACGGCTTAAGCAATGGTTTATACTTAGGTTGAGGTAAGCCTTTTGCAAAACCTAAGCTTAAGCATAAATGAAAGCCTAAGGGTGGCGCTACGTATATTTTATGACGAGCCGCGCCGTACGTCAAGTACGTCACCGTCAGGCACCGTCCGTCACCGTCCTGTGCCGTCCGTCACGGTACGTCAGCGTGCGGTATCGTACGGGAATTACTCACGTACGATTCCGTATGGTGACGGAAGGCGGTGGACGGCGTCGATCCTAAGCCTGAGCCTAAGCCAATAGGGGGATTCTATAACACCAAAAATAATAAGTGTTTCAAAAATATATTTAATTTCAACATTTTTCACCTTCAAATAACATGTTAGCTTTACTATCGTTGTAGCTTCCGTTCAATACGCTGGAACCGGAAAAATTGGCTGTGGGTGAATTTTCACGGCTTGTTCCGCCTCCGCTGCCTCCAATAATATCCAAGTGGGGTGATATGGTTCCATGAACGCCACTGCTACTGCTCGTCGATCCTTCCGATCCGACGTTAGATCCCACACTGTCAAATCCGTCCGAGGTACCCTGTGGTTCAAGTTTGACAACTGGAAACAAAGATTATTTGCTTTTCAAACAAAAACAACATTACAGGGCACTGTGTAATCGAATATTTGTTTATGACAAACGAAAATACCTGAAATTCTGTTTTGTTTATGCTCGCTCTAATTTCTAAATTAATTTAGTAATCAAATACTCATTCTGTGTTTTTCTACCGTAAAAATTCAGGCCCATGTAAAGATCAGGGGCGGAACGTTTTTCTGTGGGACTGGAATAGAGTAAGCTGACGCTTTAAACTAATTTTTTGCTTAGGCTTACGCTTAACGTCATTATTAGGCTTAGGCTTAGGTTTAGGTTTAGGCTTAGCAATATGGCTTTATACTATTGTTCCGCTCCTTTTTATACATTGGCCTAAATTAATTCATATCTTAAAAATATTAACGGCATCCGGCAGTTTTCTTATGTTACTTTTCCAAATTTTCAAAAAGAACTAAACGAATCAAGCAAGTGACGTATGTTTTTCGTAAATGAATTTTAAACTGAAATAAGTGTATCGCTATCGACATAATCCAGTATTATGTATTAAATTTTAGTTATTATTGCACAATAAATTTTCGACTTAATTTCAAAGTCACTACTTTAAATTTATAAGACATTTTTTACACCAAACTTCGATTATAACACAATTGAATATAACAAGAAACACAGTATTTTAAAAATCACATTTTACACACCGTTAAGTTTATCATTCTTGAAAATGACAATATTTTATTGTTTCATAAGTGATTGTGATTTTAAAATTTGGCATTTTTCAAAAAAATTGGTTAGTTCAGTTTATTTTTAAAATATATCACAACCAAAAACTGTCTTAAAAGGTCACACAAAAATAAACTTTACAAAGTTTTAAAAAATAAGACTTAAAACAGACACCGAAAACTGAAATTCAAGGCAAAAACCGAACAGACTAAGATCAAAATTTTCGGCAAAATGTATTCCGATGAAAAGTAGCGAAAAAAAGCTAATAATTACAAAATCAAGCTTTGTAGCATGAACCAAAAACACGAGATTTGTGTCAATCTGTGAAAAAATTTAAAAGGTTACGGAACCTGAGCTATGATGACTATTGACCACCGGTCCTTCACTCAATTTATATACACAATGAATTATTAAATGTCACATTTATAACACAGCTTAATGTGTAAATATTGACAAATAAACGAAACTTTAAGATATTATTCTCGAACATTACAGAATTTCGCATTATATGAGAAATCTTATGAAAAAAGTTAGAAATAAATTTAACTTAAAAAAACGATAAAAAAGCATACTTCCGTGTTCGCCATATTCTTCACAGTTCAGACCATTTTGGCCATCAGGTGAACCGTCCGGTGACGATGGAATATTGTTGCTGTTGTTGTTGTTGTTGTTGTTGCTACTGTTACCATTGGCTCCATTATTTTGTTGATATTGTTTTTGTTGTTGTTGCTGCTGTTGTTGTTGTTGAAATTGCGGAAACGAGTATGGACTAGTGAACGAAGGTAACGATTGAGAGGCTACGTTTCTGAAATAAAAAACTTAAAAATTAGTCTATGGTAATGCAAACTGTAAACTGTGTATGCAACAACGACACAAATATTTGATTCTACCGCAAATATGTTGTAATTTTCTAGTTTATTGAAAAAGTAGACTGAAAATTAGTAAAAAATTGCAAGTTTTTCAGCCAAAAAATACCTCGATCAAACGTACAGATGTCGGATTTTAAAAAAATCTGCCTATGACTAGCATTTGGTTAAGTCTTACGCTTAGACTTACGCATAAGGTTTAAATTATTTAAATTGGCAACAGTGGATATATATGCACTAAGTACAAATACTTAGAAATGTAAATTTATTGTAGACCTCAGTGACAAAATGAAAACTTTTTGACATTTTTGAAAAATTTTAAACTTTTCGTTGCTTCCTGTAATAAACTTAGAAATATAGAAAAAAATCAACTGTTTGTCTTGTTGAAAAAAGCAATTCCGCACGATAGAAGAACGGTAGAAATTTTTGTTCCGGTTGCGAGCGTTAATATTTCAAAAATAATAATCGGTGGTTAGCACGAATTCAAAATAGATTTAAAAAATTGTCACAGGTAGTGCTGTAGTATAACTAGGATTTCTATACGAGATGCTATTAACAGAACAACTTTTTGCGGTGATTAATTTTTTTGTTGTGGCTTTGAGCAGTATATACGTGCGGTTTGCGTCCAAAACTGAAATATACTCATTCAACTGAACTTGCTTCTTTGTGGCAATAATACATACGACTAGTTTGTTTAAAACTTAAAATGTCCTCGAATCGAAAGATTTTTGGCTCTTTATTATTAAGTGCCCTGACGCCAACCGCTGTTTGCCAAAAATGGTGCAACGTTGAAAATTGTTGCACATTTGAGCTTCTCGCGACCTTTTATAATCATTCTAAATCAATAGTTGAATTTTCAAAAAATTCCATGGTTTTCGGTCGCAAAGCAACTTCTGGCGACCGAATAGAAATTTTGTTAAAAGTTCAACAATTGTTTATATATCATTTGACACAGAATGTCGAACAGAGCCGAATGGAGTCAAATTTATCGTCATCTGACCATTACATAACTATGGCGGTCAGATGATGATAAATTTAGCACCATTCGACAAAGCTCGTCCAACTGCGTCAAGTGGTATATACTGTTGAACTGTATGACATTTTGTCTCGGTCTCATGGTTGAGACATCGGGATCAAAAAACGAATTTTTGAAAAGTTTAATTTCGATGTGAAATGAGTATAGAAGATAATGAGCATCTGAGATATGCAAGATATGCAAAATTTTTCAAGATCCGAGATTTTTTGGACAAACCTTGGCTGGCGGGCATCATCGAAGAGGAGCCAGAATTCTGGGTTTAGACATGACAGAATTTTCGGTTAATACAAAGGCGGGTTCACGGACATCCAGTGAACGTCAAAGTTTTTACAGCAACTCAACACAAGCAGTTACAAAACTAAAATCGAAGTTTTTTGAATATTTTTAAAATTTTATGAAATTTCAATTTGTTTAGGAACAGTAGCGTTCGTGCAGACAAATTTTATGTTGGCACAAAAACTGCTCGTTTTTTGCAAACGATTGACGCCATAGATTTTGTGAATTTTACACACAAATTTTTGGAATCGTTTATTTGTGAACATTTTAAAAAAGGTAACATCTCTGTATTTAAATGAACGAAAAAAAACAGATAAAAATAAAATTTAGAATTTTTCAACTAAAAATCAAATTTTAGAAATAGTTTCGTATAATGACCAAATCGTACGCGTGTGTTAATACGTAGTATTTTGTGTGTATAGCACAAAATTTCCGTGCCGAAAGTTTGTGATTTTTAGAACGCTTTAGTAGTAAATTTTTTTGCGCTCGCTACTACGACATTTTAAATTGAAAAAATTCTCCATTTAAAGTTAACGTTTCGTTTTGAAATGTGGTGAAGACCCGTCTACTATCATCTTGATTTTGGCTGTTGAGTTTAATCTTTCAGAATTGAACTTCAACAAAAATGAAACTATGTATCAACGTAATTGTTGCAAAAATGTTACACGATCTAACATCTGTGACAACAACGAGGGTTGTAGATTAGGAAACCCTTAATATACCACTATCAAGGAACAAATTGTTGAACGAAAAACTTATTATAACATCAGCTTTAACTCTTAGCTGTGTCTTTAATTATAGCTCCTTCAAACGAATCTGTCTAACTCAGCCCACAGTCAGCCAACATGCAAAAAGAGGGAAAGAACAAACATGTTTCAGGTGGGGCAACATGCAGCAATTTCACACGTCTTACAAGCCGGACTAAAATATTTCTATGAAGGAATTAAAAATCTTTCAAAGTTGGGTTTTGATCCAACAAAGCACCGACTCCAGTTGCAAGCCCAATTTCAGTTGAAAAATACGAAACTTCGTACATTTTGTCGAGCTTCGCCAATCCATTGAGCACAGATTTCGGTGGTCGGTCACCCCGCCGTACGCGATTCGCATCGTCAATTTGTTGAACTTCCAAATACGTTGTGTGATGATGCCGCCGCAAGTGTTCTTTCAAGTTGGATGTTACTTTTCCAGGAATGACCCTGCCACACTGAGTCCCACCACTACTTCCAGCAACGCCTGAGCCAAGGGCTGTTCCATTCTCTGTAGGCACATCGTCTGTAGCTTTACAAATACAACAATTTCCCTCAGAAATGTATTCAAAATAACGATGGACGCAACTTTCCATGGGGCGGCCAGCACGACTGCTCAACAACGAGCTTGGCGAAAGACTTCGCCGATCGGAAGCGGAAGTTCCGCTAGAATGAGATCCGGATCCGTTCGAACTAGCGGAACCTTTGGATTTTGGTGCTTTCGAAGATCTGGAGACGCCTGCATGGGGCCCTGCAGGAGTGCTGGAGTGATGAGATAGAGCAACTCCGTTCGTTGCCTTGTTAATCGCAGCAACTGACGAAATTAGTCGAGCCGTTAGTTGTTGCGGAGTTTCGTTCGGACCCAGCGAGAACGGAGGTACTGCGCTGTTTCCATTGGTAAAATTGCCCAAAGATAATGAAGATAGCATGCTCGGATGCAATTGGTGTATATCAAGAACTGTTTGACTATTCCGTTGAAGCAGTATTCAGCAAATTTGCAAACAAATGTTGAAGCCGAATTAAACCAATAGGATGTCGACTTCCAGGATTGAGCTTGATTTTTATTCGTCACTTTGAGTTAATTCTATTGGCTAGAGCCGTATTGCACTTAGTATTAGAGATCACAAAATATTGCAAATATATTAGTAAATTGGAGCAAATGACGCGGATAGTAACATTACAATCAAAATATTTGTCGACCTGTAAGCTCTGATCAATTCTTTGGTTGTTGAAACAAAATTTTAACTAAAAACGTTACTCCCTTGTTGAGTTACAGTTTTCAAAACGGCAGCAATATAGCATTATTATTACGATAAGGTACACGCGATAGTGGCCTCTGAAATTACAGCATAAAAGTATAAATATCACGCTAAAAACAAATATAAATAAATGTAATAGATTACGTAACTTAACCACAAAAAATCATTACTACTTCTGAATAAGTAAGCCACAAAATTGTTCTATGCGTTTATGCTATGAGATATACTTTTCGCAATTGTAAAATTACAAATTAAAAGATAATTTACAAGCAAAACACCCCATCTATAAAATTGCTCAAGTAATTGCTATAAAATAATTAAAACAAGATTAAAAATTCTCATGATTAATTTAAAATTGAACTCGCTAAGTTACGTTCATTTGAAGAGAGCATAAAATTAAAATTAGTTAAGTATATATCCCATATAAATATACATACATACATATATATATAAATATATATATATTTTTTTAATGTTTAAATTCGCGATGCGGTTTTAGTTTATGCTTGAACTGCAAGCAATAACAAGATTGCAAAATTCGTACCATCCTACCTTGACACAAATCGTATTTTTTTCATCTCTAATTCTTATTTTAGCAGTTTTCACTTCTTCAACTATAATATTGCGACAACAGAGCGATACAAATTGAGTGTAAAATAACAAGAATCAACTTAAATTTGAGTTTAGAAAAAATAGAAATATTTTAAAGATAAATTTTTTTACACCCTGTCTTCCGTGTTTTTCGGTGTCGACCGTGAAGCATTTTGCAAAACAGCGAATATTAATGTTGCTTTCTATTAATAAGAATATATTCAAACAAAACGACTACATATGCTGTGTTCAAAATTGTTGTTAAAGACAAGCGGAAATTATTTTGTAAAATACAACACACAAAAAACAAGACTGCGCAACAAGCAATGAGGTCGAATACCGCTGGACTTTTGTATAAAATATTAAGTGTAAAAACAAACAAATAACATTAATAAATAAACAAAATCGAATAGTTCCCAAAAATAATTGAAATAAAACAAAAATAGCAAAAAAGGGAAATTTTAAAGCGAAACTGAAAACTGATGATGATACGAGTGACTAAAATAGGACTGATAAAAAGTTGTCATAGCTTGTAGAATATATCTGATGAACTGAAGGTGCCGCGGCAAGCAGTGTGCGTTGCAAGGAACATCATTACGAAGGGGCCACCCAAAATCTAGAAATGCCGAAATTTTTCCCATTGAGTACATCATGATTATCCTATCGATGCGTAGCAAGCGAATAGACATAGCTAATTTTATTGAGTAACGTTATGTTAACAGTTTCCAGCGAATTTCGGCATTTGGTTGCGAGGGGCGTCCAACGTTTGGAGGCAGGTGAGGCTCTAGATATGACACAGCAAGATAGCGTCTAATTCAGAGACAAGGGTTATTTTAAAACATTACCGTAAACTTTAATTTTAAATATTTCTTCTTTGAGTCTGTTTAGATTAGCTCAGTTCAGTTGTGTTCTGTTTACCATAACAGACCAAGTATTTAATATCGAATTTTTTTAACAAACTCAACTAAAAAGTTTGCTTTCAAAAAATACTAAAAGTTAAAAAAGTAGTAAAAGCATAGCGCAGAAATTAAATTAACAAAATGAACGAAATAATAACAATTGTAATTTTCATATTATACCAAAATAACCAACAATAATTTCAATTTTTGAAGTTTCGACAAAATATGGCAGATATTTTGCTAAAACAGGTTAATAATAATACTATTTAGAGCGATTTTACTATAAGATCTTAACTCGAGTCTAAAATATGAAAATTTGTTAAAAATTTGCAGTTATGTGTAAAGTTTTCGCGAACTTTGAAACTATTTTAATTGAGTTTCAGACGATTATTCTCACAACATATCAATAGATAGAGCAGATCGGAAACTGCAATTGATTACGCAATGTTAGTGTTGTTGCATGTAGAAAACTTCTCTTAAATATACAAACTTTTGTTAAAATTTGTGACTTTTGGCTGAAACATAGGGTAAGATTTGCTGCAAAAATGTTTCGAAATTTTTTTCGTCGATAACCAAGAAAAAAATTAACAAAATATGCAATAGTTTAAAATTAAAAAGTTCACTACTCATTTTAATATAGAGTTTTGTTTAAGTGTTTTGTATAGTGCGCCGCTACTGGCCGTTTTGCCTGCGTCAGCCAACGCACGCAGGCGTACAGCCAACAGCGACAGTACTATACGAATCGTTTTGAAACATAATAATAAATTAAAACAATATAAATTCGGTCAAATCACTGCTGCGCGACAACAAAATTTTTAACTTGAACTTTTTGATTTGCAAATTTTTCAAAAATTACAAAACGCACAACTACCAAATAACTGGTAAAATATTAATATTTTGATAGAAAATAGGCTGCCTTTGTACACTTTCCTCCACATTAATGTTAAGGCTTAGACTTATGCTTAGGTAAAGGCTTTGACAAAGTCTCAGACTTCGGTTTAAGACAATGTGAATTTTTAGCTGAACCAAAGCGAACCACTAAGCTCGCCGAAGCTAGTGTACAAGAGCCAGTAGCTTTCGCCAGGTGTGTTATAAAACTGTTCGGCTAGGCATAATATAATCGAACGTGCAAAAATCTATAGGGCCATAAACTGGTGAAGACGATGTTGGCAGGGTGGATAGCTTCAGCGTTTGACTCAGTCGATAAAACTGTGTTGTGTTGAGCGATAATTAAATTTCTTTTGTTGAACGATAATTAAATTAACAAACCTTTTACAAGAATTAAACGGTCTACCCAAAGGGGCCTCAAGACCTCAAAAATATTTAAGTTTTCAAAGATTTTAACTTGGATTTGAATTTAACAGGAGAATTCGGAGAAGTTCAAATATGTGAACATTTTCAAAATCGAACCATTGTTTTCAAAACGCTGAATGGGGTCTTAACCACAGTGTCTGACACCGAGTAAGGGGCGTAACAGTAGATTAAACATATTCCAAAGCCTAACCCGAAGCCTAAGCCTAAGCGTTGCAAAAACGTGTTCCTAAGCATAAGCCTAGGCCTAAGCCTAAGCCAAAAAATATAATCTAGAATCTAAACCTACTCTGTTATGAACCCAACAGAAACCTGGACGCCCCTTAAAGTAACATGGGCCGACTTCCAAATAAACCCATGCAGAAGTGTAAATTGTGCTCTGAATCCCACGGAATTTGATAAACTACTAATCAGAATGGGAGCTACCATGCACCAATCCCTCTTGAGCGCTTCCCTTCTCACATGCCAAAAACAGTCTAAAAGTACACGGTTTATTATAAGTTTTAGCTCTCTCAATAATGAATTGTTTAGTGAGGGTTGGCGTGACTGCAGCGTCCTGCTTAGTGTTCTTCCACAAACGGCAGCATCAGTCGGGCAGCAGCTTCCTCTAAGAAAAAATTGCACAAAATTGATTTAAAAGTTTAGTTGTTTGTGAAAAACCCCACCGCCCCCCCTCACATTTCGTGTAGTGTGGGGTGAGACAACAAAAGTGCTCAAATCTGATGTACGTAATAACACATATATTGGTTTCTGGCTAAGAATAACGCGAATAACAAGTACCAAAATAATTACAAGAACCCAACTATCGACTGGTAGAAATGCTTTGGGTTAAGCTTAAGAATATGCTTATACTACAGTAACGGTCCTGTTATGCCTTGACCTAAACACCTGACGCTTGTTCAATGAAAACAAACTATTGACTTGTGTAGGAGGATATAAACAATTTCGCTAATGTTATTTTACGGGCCGTAATTGTAGATTAACGATATTTCCACGACAAAGCAACGCATTCGTGCTGAAAACAGTGTATTTCTAAGCCTAAGCCTTTGCAAAAAATATTGCCTTAAATCTAAGCCTAGTCTCTCACAGTTCCACCAAAAAATGGGACAGACCTAAAAGTAACATGGACCTGGAAATCTATAACATTATTTTAGTTAAAAACACATGGTTGGAAACACAACTGTATTTTTCAAAAAAAAAACAACCAAAAGATACAAAATATGCGAATACTAAAAGAAATGTGAACGAAAAATTCATTAATTTAAAAAATGTTAAAACAACTGGAGTGGCGAACGTATTTTGAACTGATTCGACGAAGAAATAAGACTTTAATTTCAGCCGCAATCTAAAACAAAGAATCATGACCTATTCACTTATAATTCAAAGATAATACTGAAGATGTTTTAAAATTTGCAGTTACTTAACACAAAATTAATGAAAATAACAAAACAAAACACGTCGCAAAACCTAGTTTCTGTTTCCAAAAAAATCATTCACACTTTACAATTTGCATTTTATTAACTAAAATAAGACTTAGAATGGCTGTTTCTTAACACGTCGGAATACCGAGATTTTGCTGTACTTATAACAACATCATTAACATTAGATCACAAACTTTGTCCTTCGAAGTTTTATACTAAAATCCAGCACAAATTGATGCGGGAAAGATATTGAAATGTTTTTAATTTAACACAATTTGGGAAAAATATGACAACTAAAAATACAAATACTTAATTTATGAAATTCAGGACCAAATTTATATATATGTGTATATATGTATATATTTATTTATTTATTTATTTATTTATTTGTTTATTTATATATATCGAAACCCAATCTCCTATTAAAGCTAATTACTTGCTGAAATGTTTTATATTTCGCACAATTCCGATAAATACGGCCAGCAATAAAACGTGCAAACCAGATATTGAAATGCGTTAATTGTTGACACATTTTCAGGATAAAATTAATGATTATAAATAGATTCAGCAAAATATTTGATTGTTTAATATTCAACGCAGTTGCTCGGCGAATGCAAATGCTACTTGGTCAGTAAAAAACAATTAGAAATATGTTATTGTTTTAACTTTAAGACACTTCGGATCGGCCTGACCTAAGACTAAGCATGTGTCTAAGAGAAAGCCTTACCCTTAAACATAAATGTGGCGACAAATACCAGAGTTTGGAAGTTACGAAAATTTTGCTTTACATAAAATGTACAATCGTTCGTTAGCTTTGCTGTACACTATCCAACTTTTGCGGCTGATACAGCAAATATCATTATATTTACAGAAAACCAAAAGTATCGCTTAAAGTATGTTGATAGCACCTTTAGTTTCCAGAATACCTTATTTTCGATATTTATTCAAGAATTTTAGTTTAACTTAAATAGTTTTATACAAATTATTGAATACTTAAGCGCAATCAATTCAAAATGTATAATTATTAGTTTAAAACTGAACAAAATCCATCCATTTTTCTCAAAATTAACACAATTAGTCTTCACAAACTGCACCTCAACGAACTAATTTCAAATATCGCAATTTTAAGCAATAAACGAAAAAGTTTTCTCTTCTTTGTTGTTTATTATTACTATTTCATCCTTATTGTATCATTTCGTGTCTTTTACAGAAAATAAAATATATTTCGAGAGAGCGAAAAATAAAAACATTGAAACTTAAAAACGTTGCGCAGTATGAAGTTGCAAAATTAAACACTAAAATTACATTAACCTTTGACCAATTTTAAGCTGTCTGTTTTAAAAAAAGTAATATTCTAAAATAAATATGTTTCACTAAACTTAATTACTGCAACGGAAAATATTGTTTCCTTGATGAAAAGTTTACGCAGAACAGAATGGAGAAGATATGATATCGTTTTGCACGGCAATTTATATGCAATTTGCTCGCTTGTGTTTTAACAGTTTTGCAAATTTAAAACTGCAAAAGATTTAACGCAGGTCGAAACGCTTAATACTCTGCAGTTTTCAGAATGTCAATGATTTTTTAAAATTAGAAAAGAAGATGGAAAAATGGATTGCACAATTTTAAATTATGCGGAAGTTATGCATTTTCAAAAGATGTATTTATATTTACTAATAATAATAATAACATACATATATATGCGTATATAAAAATATTAACTCTACCCATATTGATCAGAGTGGCAGCAAATTTCTGGCGGCAGAGGATATTTTTTAGGTTTCGGATGCTTTATTAACGCTTGTTTATCATATATTTCAATAAGTTAAGAGGGACAATTGTTCAAAATTTTTGTATTCATGTTTTAGCTTTGCCATACTTTTCAGATGATCTGTCAAGAAACCGGATTGCGCGTTTCAGATAAACCGTTTAATAATTTTCAGCACAGCAAAGGTGGTTGGGATACACCCTATTCCCCTGGATGCGCCACTGAATGATCAATTCGTTAATAAAACAGCTTTATGTGTCACTCGAATTCGGCAAATTATACCAGCATTTTCAAAAACTACGATCAAAACAATAAAATTCGTTCAACTTAAAATTTGTTAATCCAGGACGTTACAAGCTGGGAACGTAAAGCGATTGGTTGAATTCGGGACTCTTGCAAGCTGGTAGCATAGCGCTCTATTGGTTGCTGATCCGATTTTTATCTTACACGCTGACTTTTAGCAGAAATATAACAATATTGCAAATCAATATTTAAAGTCTCGGAATATTCTGCGATTTCCTTACTACGAAGCTTTATTCCATCTGTCAGTATTAAAACAGCCCAATCGAGTCCGGCGACCGTAGTTGTGTCGGGAGTTGCCCAACCCTCAGCGGTAAATTGATAACAAATCGATATTTTGTTGTCACTCAAAATTCGGACGCAACAAACGTAGCGATTCAAACGAATATAAACGAAAACAAACTGTCAAATTTTGATTTCAAGCTTCAAAAATATTAACAAATGGTAAACGAGATTAAATTCGAAGCCCCACAGCTTTCACTATCGAGCATTTGCAGTCAACATATTTTGACACTCGGATAATAGATAGTGTCAGCTAAAATGAACATTTTTACCTAACTTTTACCTACGGGGGTTTCGAAATTTTTGCCAGTAACAGATGGATTCGTTGAAATGAAGCATAAAGAACATTACTATTTCCGCTTTCGACAGTTGATCCGTTTGACGCTGGAGATTGCCTTGAAAATAAAATGTCAAAAAATATTGCACAACATTAGTTCTAATTTAAGCGTAAAAGCAAGGACTCAAGAATACAGGGAATATATCGCATCGAATTTGCTGAAAAAACCCCTAAAAATGGTGCTTTTATAGAGTGTAGAATAACGTGCATAGTTCATACATTTTTCTCGCTCGCTACGTTAGCTCGCAAAACAACATTTAGGCGTGGTTTATCTGTTCCTGAAATGAAATGTTGGCTAAACCCCTCAGTTAAAATTGTCCCAGTACGCCCCCCCTAGATCGTGCGGTGGTATTCGGCCTTCGTTTCAAAATTATATCAGAAGTATTTAAATTTAAAACGGTTTTATGCTTTTGTGCTATTAATTTGGCCGATTTTGCATTTAAACCGATATCAACGCATCAAACTTTATACTTGCGATAGCATCAAAATATTTACACTGAGTTTCGGATGACATTTGTGTGGTTATGTGACAGTTGGATAAGCTCACTAAGGGTTTAGAAACATCGCTCCAACTGACTGTACCATTGTTCACAACAAAAAATTTCAATCTGCGACCAGAAATGCTTGTTCGGCAGGGATATTTGGCTTTTACAGATTTATAGCCACATATTTACAGTTATATTTTAGCAAAAACAATGTATGTCTTTCAACTATTTTATACCACCTTGATTAATTGGGAACAAGTCAACTTCCACCCACTTCAACTAAAGCGACTTCACTTGACACCATAAGGGAAGACTAAACTCTACACAGCTCTAGTAAATTTAGTCACATTTTTCTGTAATTTGGCCTTTCAGCTGTGGCAATGGCAGGTTATACGAGCTACGTTTACTGCCGTTACCGATTGCTTGCAAAGACTTCTATGGTAAATTAACCGTAAAGGGGCTGTTAGTGAAAGCGTAGGCCTTGAAAAGGTGATTTTTTTTCCTGCACACATGAATTGTTCAAATAAACTTCCGTCGCCTCGTAACACATCACATACGTATCGTGAGTATTTTCAGCAAGTTCGCGTCAGACCCGGCGTGTCCCTTATAGCCGCCATTTTGCCAGTCAACGAAGTCAAGTTGATAGTAAACTTGATTCATCTTATACCAGGACTCTTTGAGCAGTAGCGGATCCAGAATTTCAAAATGGGGGGGGGCCAAAATTTCACAGTAATAAACTAATTTTTTCACCCATACACAAACCACGAACTATTGTCATAAAATTGCAATATAATTTTTGTCGAGATGCTGTTAAGGGGGCCACGGCCGGGGTGGGCCCCCCATGGATCCGCCATTGCCTTTGAGAACTAGAAAGCGCCAGTGGTAAAAGCTTTACTGGACCACCTTAGGACGGGGAGCTTTACTTGATGTCTAAAGGGAAAACTTGACTCGATCCATTAATTGTCCAGTCAAAACACTACAAATCACTCACCACGCCCAATTTGCGGTTTTCGTGCCTTATCAGCCGTCATTTAATTTGGACAAACCATTTATCAAACTGTCACAGATATCTTTTAAATTTGAGTAAAAATTACATAGCTAGTTGATTTTAGCCAAATGTCACATCATTAACCGTTCAAAATTAAAGTATGCATCACGAAGGACAGCCAAACTTATTGAGTCGTGGGTGACATTTTTTCCTGAGCCCTTGGCTGTTCCAGCGTTAAAATAAACTGAAAATGGGGGGGGCCGATGTCAGTATGCACATACTCATTGTATATGTTCACTAAATAATTTTGAAATTGTCTATGGGTGTTTTGTATTTTTAGCATGATTTAATTTCAAACTATTCTATTTCGGCACGAATTCAAAAAATTTAATGTACATTTTAAAATCATTTAAATTTGAAATAGTCCTACTCCAGCGCAACACCATATGCTCAACTGTTGACAGCTAATCAACGCTACAATCAAGGTCACAGCTTTTAGGTAGGATATCCACGAAAGTTGGGGTGCTTTTTGTTAATATCATTATTTTATCTCCTCATCCAAAATTAAAATTTCAAAATTGTTTTCTTCAAGCGTTTTTCCTTCACAAGCTGCCTTATGTTGGTAGTTATACATTTTATGCATTTGAGATGTATTGCGTTTGAAAAATTTATAGTTTTTAAGCGTGATTGGTAGTTATTTTGACACTTTATAATTATAAACTGTTGCGAATGTGGTAAATAGTTTGAAACTCGCACGCTGGATCAGTTTTGCAGGGGTCACTAGAAGGGTATAAACGTCGGGTGGGGTAACTTGACCAATGCTAACCACCAAACTGGTACCTTTTTCTAAAATTTCACTGATTTCATCAAAATCACAGAAAACGCATCATCAATCGATAGAAAAAAAGGCAAACACAAACAAAAATGTTAATTTACACAGAAGAGACAGCGTGACCTTTTGTGAAATTGAAATTTGTGAAATTGAAATTTCAATACAAATCATGAAAAAATCTTCCCGTAAATCATTCAGCCCTCTTTCTCTCTGCAACTGCCAGTGTCTACGAACTACGACCATATAACACAAACGTCGAGCGAGGCGTCGACGAGTATTATCGTTTTTTATCGCACAATGCAATTTAAATTTTTTTTTCGAAAAATTTTCACAAAATAAAATACAAATGTATATTCCAATTATTTTCAATATCAAAAATTATGTGAGCGAAATTGGTTGATGCGCAATTATTCTGCCATAATGTTAACTAACGCTAGTTGCTGCTTTTCAAATAGCCAAACGAGTCGTCAATTGTTGCAGCGGATTTCCACACTGCGTATAGAAATTATAATGTAAACCGCGAATAAACACCACTCCGAATTTGTGTGAGGTATGTGTCTGTCACCGACGTAGCAACAAATTTCTGGTCTGACGATGGTCACACCAATTAGATAAGCCTGAATAGTAGATATATAAGTGAATTGATTTCAGTTAAAATTTAGCTGCTATCACAAATAAATTTTTTACAGTCTTTAAAACGATGATTCTCTCTGGCCATTCTCTTGCTACCAATCTGACGTTTATAAATAAAATTAAAATTTGTAATCATACGCAACAGCGTCGTGCTGAAACTTATGTACAATTGTTACGCTATCATCGTTAATAATGAATGAATGCACTGGTGTGCCCAGAAATTTGAAATGGCGGAAGCCGACGCCGAAAAGCAACTAAATTTTTTGATTTTAGCAATTGATAAAATTGCCATATCGTAAGCGAATAATCAATAAGCCAGTGTCTCCACTAACGAAAACTATTTAGCAGAGTTTCGCTCAGGCACGAAACCAGCTCAAGTTGCAGGATGGGGCGAAAATGGCTCACGAGTGGCTTGCAATGATTTCAATGGATTTACACAAGCGCGATTGAAACTTTCCAAGGGGTTGGGATAAAATTTTTCCAAGGCGGCTGCTTCCTCCCTGGGCGCTCCATTGGCTACGGATCCGACCATGCTTCTGCTCTACGTCTAAAATACGCCACAAGATAGAATGTTTTAAATCACACACACATTGGCATCAAATACAACCGTGCGACCCGTCGTTACCGCTACCGACAATGAACTTCAAAATTTTGGGCAACAGAAAAACAAAAATATTGTATATAAATTTAATTTGAAAATTATGGAATAAAAATTTTTTTCGCGAAGATGTAAGATTTACATTAAAAAGTAGAATAAAATTTGTCAAAATAAAAACACCACACCGACGACAGATGGATCCAATCGCAAGTGGCGAAAATTGAGTTTCGCACAGTTACATTTACAAATGAAAGATATTCGCCTAGTGATCAATCGTTTGATTTAACAGTGTTGTATCTCATGATGGCGTTCGCTTGTTAACTTAAAAATTGAAAAAAAAGAAAAATAATAAGGAATTGCAAAAAAGACTATTCAGAAAGAACGCACTTTAGAACGGAGAAAGAATATCGTGTTGCGTGAGGCTGAGGAGGTATTCCATCGAAAATATAAATTTTTGTTTAAATTTCATAGCTAAAAATAGACATGTTTCACGTTTATTTTTACGTAAAAACAATATTCGTGAGTTTAACGCGGCGTCGCGTTTATTCAATTTGACAATATTTTAAGAATAATCAGGTTACCATTAATATGTGATCTGTTATTCGAAACAAAGACCGTTTTATCAGTATTAACGGTACGTGGTATCACTGATTTCGTGATTCTGTAGCAACAAAACCAGTCACTTTACTCAAGCGATATTTCAGCGAAGAAACATTTTAAAATGACAAAAATCAATAAAACAATGCGCTAATGTATATATAAATTGGACTTATCACTTGTTACGAAACGTTCACGCAGTATATATTCAAGAAATATATATCTTAAAACATCTAGCGAAATAAAATATCGTTCCTTCAAATTTAAACTTTTTTTATAATTTTAGTCAGCAGTTGCTTTAAGTCCAAGTACCAACGAGCGCAGATATGTGCACTTGCAACTACTATTTCAAAATCTATGTTCTGCATTGTCAAATATGTATATCAATAATTCCTAGTAGCTGGTGATAGGTTCTATAAAAATTTATAATTATTGAATAATTATTCAGTTTTGAATCTTTAGCATGTGAGAATATAGTACGGAATTTCAGATTTGCAGTTATGGCGTTTCGATTGTTTGTTGATATGTTTACTAAATGGTAATAGGTGCTACACATAGTTGAGAATGCAGCTTTTATATTGACTGATTCGCCACCCGAATATGTAAGAAATGTTATTGTAATAGCTTAATTACGCCTTTGGCTGTCTTCCAAACGTTGATGACTACAATCGGTCTGTATCTATGTCTGTATTGCGTTGGTACAACCAGAGGTCGGTCTCCGGCTCCGGCTCCGGCAGTAAGCTAATTTGCCTCTAGTAATACGTAATTCTGGACTAAATTAACTTCTTTCGCAGTATTTTTGTATGTTAGAGTATATGTTAACAACAAGATTATGTATATACAATTTACCCTATTAATACTGGTGCCGTGCCTAGCGCCCACCCATACCTTGAGACCTTACCATTTCATCACAAAAAAATTTTGGACGGGGGGCGTACGCCCCCCCACATCACCTCTGTATTCGTTAGTGGCCACCCGCATTGTTTTTTTGGGGGTAACCCTTCGAATACACTTGGCACGACACTGCCTTTTGCTGCCGATTTGGTACAACAGCAAAAAAATTGAAATTTTACCAACAAACAAAAATCCAATACTCAAATACAGCGAAACAATGTTCTATTAAAATTTTTGAAAATTTTAATACAAAAACATTGTCTACCAAAACGAATATAATGAAGCGAGCGAAATTTTTTTGTGATTTTGAACTTTTTATAAAGACCAGTGCTCTCTCTCTCTGTTCGCAAAGTACCATAAAATGTGAAATTTAGAAAAAATATATTTCTGAATTTCGTCGGATGGCAAATATCAAAATTCTCGTAGTCCTAGCACAAAATACAACTATTCTCGATCGAGGCTGGCTGGCTTCGAGTAAAAATTGGATGGTACGATGATTCAATTTTAGTTTGCATCGCTACTGCTGATATTTATAAACAACAATAAAAAAATTCGTCAACTTTTGTATGTGCTGAATAAAAGCCGAAAAATTTAAACTCTTTTTTTGCAATTTTGTATTCGCTCATTCCTATTGATACAATTGGAATATTATAAGTTTCATTGTAGAATCCATGGAGGGGGGCGCCCTTACCTAGCCTACTAGCAGCAATCAAAACCAAAATTTTTGTAGTTCTTAGCTCGCGAGGTTTATTATTATTATTAATATTATTATTATTATTATTATTATTATTATTATTATTATTATTATTATTATTATATATCGCGCAGCCTTCCCTAATTGAATTTCCAGATTCAACAGTGAAACATTAAAATAAGTCCTATGCTGCCGCGGATCCATTAATTTCTGACGAGGGGGTCTGGCAAAAGTTCTGAAACGCAATTTTTACTGTATGCTATCAAAAAGTTTCCGGACGGCGGGCGTATGCCCTCGCCCCTTTTACTGTGTGCTCACAAAAATTTTCCGGCGGGAGGGCGCATGCCCCTTTCGTTCTGTATCCGCTAATGGTTCATTGTCCACAAGGATCATGGGTTGTTTTTCCATGAGTACATACTCTATAAATAACGCGTAAAACTTAACGATCATATTTTGTAATGTGTGTAGCTTATATGTGTAAAAAATTGTCGCTTGAACAAATTGTTACCCGCTAGCATTCTTCTAAGCCTAAGCCTAAGCCTAAACGCATAATTCTATGCTTAATTTTGAAACCAAACGCTTTGTCTAATCCTAATGATAGATGACAAATTGTTGAAACAACGAGATTTTTAAATTTAATACGTAGATGTTGTCAGTCGACAGATTGTCTGGAAACGAATATTCGAGTATACCATTGCAGTATCTATTACCAGTAAATGGTGTGATGAATTTCGAAACCAAAACCATTGGCAGAATTGATCTTTAGCCTAATATTTACATTTGATTTAACATTCGTATGTAATTGAGAGCAGTTACTATCGGTCTAAGCTCATAAAACAAACATGATTACACACTATGTAATAATGGCATCATTCACTTTTACTTGCGGCCGCATGTGGAAAATGAAAATGTCATCAAATACTGATTTCAAAGACATGAGCCACAGGATTTAAACACAGAACTTGGCCAGTTGCGAAATAGAGATTTGGTTGCACAATTATTATTATTACCAACTTACGCTACAGTTCTATCTACGCTTCATACATTGCTCTTTAACGCATTCTGTTTATCAGCGATAGGAACCCACAGAATAACACTGATTATTCGTGTCCGATTCGAACTGAATTTTTAAAATTTTTTAGTTAATATATTTTTAGTACTTAAACGGAACAAAAATTAAAATTAAAATTCGCTACTGATCAAAAAGAGTTAATCATGGATAACTCGTTGCCTTCAGATCAAAATAAAAAAAAGATGCGCTCGTACCGAAACAGTTGCGAAAAAATTGCAGAAAAATTCTACAGAAATATATTTAAATAATAATTTTTTTGAGCATATATGCTGCTGGTACAGTTAGCAGCGGCGGCACATAGCAGCACGGCACGGCGAAGTTGAAAAAAATATATATACGTCAATACATATATACACATATTCACTTGTATAGCATCAAAAAGCAATGTTTCTCAATTTTCTTCATTCTGTTCACAATATACGTTTGCTTCGTTGCACACTCTTGATTTGCAGGAAAAAATAAAGATTTCGTCGGATATCGAATTGCAAAATACGCAGCCACCCAAATCTACGTGAATACGCTCAAAAGAACTTTGACGTGGGGAGAACGAAGGGCGCACGCACCCTCTGTCGCAAAAAAATAAATCTTCATCACCAACGGATCCTGAGTGAGCGGGCTAGGGAGTGGACGTACGCCGCCCTTCCCGTCGGAAATTCTTTTGCAATCAAATGGTAAGGTTCCTGCTACGTTACAGTTTTCCCTCCCACAAAATTCTCATATTTATAGCATATAGTAAAAAAAATTGAGTTTCATTACTTTACCAGCCCGTCCGCCCCCCCACCCCCGCGTGAGAAATTACTGGATCCGCTGCTGATCTTCATCTCGAAAGAAATTTTTCAAGATTTCGAATCGAAACAAACACACAAACAGAGAAAGATGGGCAAAATTTGTGCGATCGGTCATTCTCAGTTTAGAGAGTATTTTGAGCGAGAATTTGTTTGCTGTGGCGGTTGCTTCAACGTGATGGTACACTTAGAGCCGCTGTTTCTTTACATACGTAAACGACTCAGCGTTTTCTTGAAAAAAAATTTGTCAAATTTCAATTTTTTCCGCTTCTGTTGCGTTTCAACTAAAATTTTCAAGTGTAAAATTGCGTCATTGTATTTATACATACATACATACATACATACATACATACATATATATACATATATGTATGTATGTGTTTTTACAGTGGACTTGTGCAAGTGGTCACCACTAATGTTGCACTGTCACCCTGGTGAGTGTGCAATAGCGATACATTGGGCTGTGTTTACAAGGCGGAATACATGAAGTAGCTAAACAAAAAATTGTTAAAGCGATGAACAGCTTGGCGCTTTCACAGGTTTTAGAATTAACCTACTGCTCTCTAGGTGACCAAACTCTTGCTAACCTAGTGTTAAATTAAAATCTTAGTTGCTCCCTACTGCAGCGTAAACCGATGTTGGTGTCTGACAGTTTTTGTGTGCGTCCAGTAGACTTTCTATGTACGATGTAGCTCTCCGCGAGGAGTCCAGCTCGCTCGCTTGTGTGGGTGTCTAAATTAAAAAACGATGATGCAACTTTATGTGCAATAAATACTGCAACACTTCCGTGAGATATATACATATATAATATATATAATATATATAATATATATAAAATATATATACCAACGGTTCCACAGAAAAACGACAAAAAATATTTTAAATTAAAATTTCTGCGAGCAAGAAACGAGCGAGAAAACTCTCTCCTCAAACCACCGTGTTTAAATAGGCATAAAAATGACGAGGAAATTTTAATGTATGGCAAAAAATTACTTATTTCATACTTTATTGATTAAAAGGTGACAATTTTTTGACTAATTTTGGGCTGGACTGTTAAACGAATTTTGGTTCTTGTACATTTCCCTTTGCCACAGGTTCAGGATTATGCTTAATAGGCTCAGGATTTCGCTTCGGAAAGAACAGGCTTACGTAAAGCTAAATTAGCCAATGTTTAATTCTTTACTTAAAACCCAAGCCAGGGCATAAGCATCAGTCTTATCTTAAACGTGGAGGAAAGTGTACAAGAATCAATTTTTATACTCAATTTAGAATGATGCTGGCCAATAAAACTCCACTGTTAAGTTCGAAAAGCTGCCAAGTCAAGCCAGAATACAGGATTAAAAACGATTTTCGATTAAATAATATTTGTCTTGGTCCCAATCTAACCAGAGGCGTAGCCAGGATTGTAAAAGCGGACGTAGCATTTTATCAAAAATTTCGAAACGGAAGGTTTTTTGTATAACTACTGAAAATGTTATTAAAATTGACAAAACTCAGTAGGAAGTTTAATCCAAAAAGCCATCCGACTACGGTCTTGAATCTAACACACTGTCGCTCAAGAAATGTTTAGAATTCATTCAAAGCAAGAAATCATTAGAATTTAGGCAAAGTGCCAGAGCTGTTATAACGAATCCATCAACAGTGGAGTCTCTGTAACCTTTTACTTTTGATTTGTGCCGCTATCAAAATAAAAACATCAGTTAATCACGTTAGGTTCAACGATTTTTTGTATATATATTTCTCATTTGCCTAAAATATCAGTTAAAATCGAAAAAGTGTGTGTCGTGTATGTTGAATTTGATGAAACTTGTAAACAAATTCAGATTCAATTCAACGCAACAAAATTAAAAAAATTTAATGTCGCATTTTTTGTAGGCAAAGATCGCAACGCCAACTTACTCAACACTGCGCCTTTTTAGACTGGATTCCCTCCAATGGCGTTGTTTAAAAGTTTCTAAAAGTAAAGCTCGCTAGCGAAACGAACGAGAAACCAGACGCAATTTTAGCATACTTACGATGTAAATTTTTTATTTTGCTGCCCTACAATGGGCCAATCCGATCATTCGACCCGTTCAAGGTCTGCTTTTGAGTTTTTGAGGTGTTCTGTCAACAAGCGCTAGCGCTAAAATTCTCTGATATTGCTGCATAAACGCGGTGGCGGGCAGAGGTTATCGGGGATACGTTTGTCCTTTCAGTAGTTCAGCCACAGCATACGAGTTTTTCATTGGGTTGTTGAATGGACCCGAAGTGAACACCCTTGAAAAAGCGAGTAGCGAAATACCGATCAAATATAGTAAATATTAAACAATTTCAGTATGGCCAATGTACAGAACAGGGCCGTAACACTAGTATAAGCATAGTTCTAAGTCTAAGCCTAAGTATAACAATAAGCTTAAGCCTAAGCCTTAGCCTAAGCAAAAAATTGCATAAATTTTACGCTCCGCCGCTCATTTTTACATGGGCCATCAGACACAAAATACAAATTGCTCAAATTGAAAAATAAGCAAAATGGAATTTAAACAAAAAATGTGTTACAACACAAATTCAACGCATTCAAAATTAACAACAAAAATGGTTTAAACGAATTTTTAACATTAATTTTGAACGCAAAATACGCACATGCACATTGGTATGAACACCCGAGCAAAAGTTCCAACCTTAAACGCTTTTTTTCAACGCAAATATCAGCAAATATAAAAAATTAAAAATGTATAAAACTTTTGCTAAAATAGCTGAATATTTTGCAAATTGATATTAATATTTTTTTCGAATTTCCTGCATTTTATTATAAGCCAAGTTGCTTAAATAGTAATTTAAAATGTCTGTGCAGCATGCTTTTTTTAAAACCAGTTTAGTTGTAATCGAAAAATAATTTGCGGGGACACAAGACAAGGGACAGGCATTTTGGATGAGGTAAGTGGACACAAGTATTGTATTGTATACACGCTAAAAGTGAAAACAGAGTACACACTAAAGATTGAACCAAAAGCGCTTTTCGGAATGTTTGTTTTGAGTTTTAAGCTAAGTCTTGTTTATTACCTTTCATAACATTACGTAGAGCCAAAACTAATTCAAAATTGTAAGGGTCTAAACGATATGAAACATAAGCTGAGCTGTTGTTATACACTTTTCGCCACATTTAAAGTAAAAGCTTAGATTTAGGTTTAGGTAAACGCATGGGCAAAGTGTGGAGTTAGGCTTAGGTAAACCTTTAAATTTAATCTTAAACTAAAGAGCGAGTTTGCATCTGTGGAGAAGTGTGCAAAAGTCCACCAGCTCAACCACAGACCACGCATAAACCAACGCCACTGCCAGATCCAGAAACTTCTCAAAAGAAGAGCTAAGTGGGCGAGACGCCGAAAGTTATTTTAGTGCTCAACTTTACCATAAAAACTTGGTTTTGATGCCTGCTGGACGGCCTTGGCCGGGATGGTCCTCTGTGGAACCGCCAGTGTATGTAGTTTCCAAGTTACAAAAAACGCAACCAAACTTCTTGCGCCGTAACGCACTTCAACTCGACCTATGTGCAAACAGTAAATTTAGAGCGTTGTCTAAAGTAGAATATACCTCTCGATCTATACATCGCTTTTCTTGATTTGTTCACTAAACTAAAATTACAACGAACGACGACGACAAGATGACCTCAAAAATTTGAAACATTTAAAAATTTAATACAAAACTTTATTTTTTCTGTTAAAAATTTTCACAAAACGCAAACTTTGACAATACACAATTGCAAATTTTACGCAATGTCATATATATTCAAATTCTATTCAACGACAAAATTAGCTTTAATTTAAAAAAATACTGACAGAATGCGATGGAAACTTGTGTGTGTTGTACGCAGCAACCAATGTCCAACGGGACGTAACTGTTTCCAATCGAGGATTCTCCAATTAATTTTGATATGGGAACGGATTGATTACTCGATATATCTTTAGAAGTGGGCAAATTGAAATTACACCAGCTTTGAGATAAAATTTCATCCGCAGGGTCTCACTTGCACACCCCAGCGTAAAATTCCGACGGTGCCCAGGTATCTTTCATGAGTTTGCAGCAGTATTTTGTTGCTTCACCTTTACATATATAAAAAACACTGACACAGTTTTGTAGTACGTAAAAGTATTCATTGCAATTTTATAAAAATGACGCAAAATTGTTTAGAATTTTTGAGAGAGAGCTCAAAATAGAATAATTTTTGTTCAAAAATAATACGTGAACTTTAAACGTTATTTTTTTCTGGTGGAAAGAATATATACAAAAATTTGAACTATTGTTAAACGACACAAAATTCACCAAACTGTTACATATTAATATTGTATTGTATAACGTTAACTGCTCTCTCTCGTTTTTAGTAGTGGCTATTTTCTATGGTCTTCTACGTTAAAAACGTGGAGAGCACACATATTCGAGCGGCGTCCAGCAGAGCCACAGTGCAAAATAAATAACGATAATTTTTGCAACATTTTTTCCAATTTAAAATTTCTCGTTGATATTTTATCTAAAATTGTGTACAAAAAATGCCTCTTGCACAACACCGGCCATTAACAACAAAATTTAGTATCGGTCGGTCTTAGCACCCCCCAAACACGTCTATTCGGTAGGGTCGAGGTTAGGGAACCCAATACGGAAAGTTTCCGCATGTGGTTTAACACAAAATATCGCTGGCTTTTTTGTTCGCTTTGCTAGTGAAATTTCATCAATAGAGGGCCTCCAAAATTGAAAGTTTCCAATCTGATCTAAAATACAAAAATATATACGTTTGGATTCTGGCTCGCGTAATCAAAAAAGGTGCCTGACTTCTTTGCGCGTACCGCTCACGAGATTTGTTTTACTATTGTAACAACTGTTGCATTAATTCTTTTACGCCTAAACCTAAGCCTAGCGTTAGAATGAGCATATTCTTAAGCCAAAGCCTAAGCCAAGTAAAAAATTGGCTAAAGCTTAAGCTTACTCTATGGCAATCGCACAGAACAACGTTCCGCCCCTGATGTTTACATGGGCCTAAAAACGTGTGGTTTCTCGATCGCTTTGCTCGCGAGGATTTCTTAGTGAGTGCGAACAATAGTAAAGCTGTTATATCAATTTTAAAATATATGCTGTTTAGCTATTTGCATTGACCAAATTTAAAAAAGTTTCTACATTTCGTTCGAAAATCTAGTGATGTAACGCTGCGCTTACCGCTTAAACACATCACATAAACATGCTTTTACCGATACTGCTCCGTACCAGTCTACTCAAAACAAAAAATTTTAATTTTGTTACGTTTAGTGAAACATTTTTGATTGAGGACGGGGTGCGTTCGCATCTCCCAACCCCACCCCCCACGTACAGCTATGAAGCTAATGGCGCTGTAACAATACCAAAAATGAAAAACAAATTAAATGAAGACGCATCATAAAGTATGTATTGATTGTTAGTAGCTGATCTGTTCCGATCAATGTTATCTGTGATAACCTTAACGGCCAACAAAATTTTGACAGTTTAAAATTGAAAAAAAAATTATAAAATGCACAACATCTCAAAAATTTCATAACACAGCGTCCCATCAATTTTTCGTGTGCTCATCTTTTATCCGCGTTAAGAGAGCGAGAACGAGACGAGAGAACGAACGGTAACCTTTAAGTTATGTGGGTATAGTCATGCACAAAACTACCTACTGTAGTGACCCGATTAAGAGGGGGGTAATAAAAGGGAGTCCCCATTTTCAGCCTCAATCGATAAGAGTCCGTGTCCGTAATATGAGTCCGTAAGCGGATAGAGTCCTCAAACCCTAATTAGAGTCCCTAAATGTCAATTATCCCTAATTGTAGCGCATAAATGACTCCATGACCAAATAATTTGAGTTTGAAACTTTAAAGCTTATTTAAATTTTGAAAGCACATTCCTAAGTATAACCTTACATTATCGCTCAAGCTATTGACACAGGCACCTCGTACGCTTCGCTCACGAGCTTTTTATTATTAGTATGAAATATCGCCAAAGGCGCAATCGGGGGGGACAGAAAAGGGCGGTCGTATGCTCGTTCTCGTTGACAACCGAAAAATTTCTGCTACAATTTGTTCCGGCTATTTAACAGTGATGCACCTGAAAAAATTCGCCTGTTACATATTACCTTTAACACAAAAGCAGGAGCAGGATATAAGATTCGATCCAGCACTACGGACCGTACCCACGGCATTGTAAAACTGTTTTGGGATTTAATCCACGAAAATGATGCTGTCTTCTTGCTCGTCCGATTTTTTGCACTGTTCCACCAATGATTTCACTGCCGGTTGCCTATGCCTGGCGTTCACACAAATGTTCCCTCAAACGTAGCGACCATAAAATAATATTTTGTGTTGATATTGGCTATCTTCCTGTTCCTATAAATTGCCCTGTAAAATTACCCATACCCATAAATTAGCCTGACTGTAAATTACCACCCCCACTCGAAAATTACTCTCCTCCCATAAATTTTCCTCCCAATCATAAATTTTTGGATCTACCACTACTGCAACCCCTTCTTCCAAAATTTCTGGTTACGCCAATGTATATCGCTCAAGGTCCCCTTACTCCCAGAGCTACCACCAATTTTGGACAACACTGCATTCATGCGATCAAAATATTAACTTTTAAATTTTTATAATTTATTTGTTAAAGACGCGTATTTGATATTTGCAGGGATGAAATAGCAATTTTTGCGCAATCACAACATTTCGAATGTATTAAATCAAATACAAAATTATTGAATATTAAATTTGTTATTGAGACGAGTAACGGAAAAAAATATGCGTAACGTTTACAGCTCTACAACTCAGCGGTGCCGGAAGCCAATTATGATTGGGGGGCAAACACAAGTCATGGTGTAGCTATACAGGGCACGAACAGGAGGTGCACAAGCAGTAATAGTAGCGGAGTGCTGGGTCCAGGGTAACGGCTAGGATCCGTAATTTTTCGCCAGAAGGGTCTAAACAGCATAAATCTGAACGTCGGGCTAGGCTACTGAAATTAAATTTCAGCGGCTGGGCTTATGCCTAGGCTTGCTCGGCTTCCTTCGAAATAAAACTTCGAAGTCTTTGTAGTGGGGTTCCGAGGCTGATTGAGTCCCTTTACACCGAGTTGGCTAACAGACGTAGAATAGTGAAGGAAACCACATGAACTAAGAAAGCAAAAAGGCGAGACGCTAAGTTAATATTAAATACAAACTCAAACTTCTAGTCTTGTTTGACTCGGGGGCGGGCGGCGGTCCCGATTACTAAATACGCTCCTAGGCCGGTGGCTTGGCCCTTGGTTAAAAATATATACTGAGTGAGTAAAATTCACGACCGAAGCCAGCGTTGAAAACCAGGCGCATTTTTGTGTTCAACTTTCTCAATTAGCTTTAATTTTAAATACAGTGGAGTTGTTTTTCAAAACTGATTTTGCTCTCAAACGCCGACTCTTTTAGGGTGTGGAAGCAAAAATGACAAAATTCGTGTAAAATCTTTTAAAAATTTTGGGTGCATTCGCTATTTTTCTACAAAATTGTTTACAATGCCCACTGAATATACGCGTTCTTCAATAAATTGTGTTGGCAGAAAAATAGTTTAATATTCGTTTTCGTTTCCGTTTTATGATATTAAAATACAACGCCTATTGCCAATCAGATTTGTTCGTGGCGTATCTTGAACCTAATAACGCCTGAAGCGTATTGGGCGTATATATACTAACCCTAGCAGAGGCATAAAACATTACACATAATCGATTAAGTAAAGTCAAAACCCGCAAATATTGATATTAACGGAAAATCCACTGAACAAACATAAATAAAAACTTCCTTGTTTATTATTTTCAAAATGAGTAATTTTAAAAAACTTTGAACTCATCTTAAATTTTACCGTATTTATGAGTATATTGTCGTCGAAAACTTGATCGAAACAATAATACCTTCATTTTGATACATTAACTTTTTAAATGATTAAAACTTTCTTTCGTGTATAAACTGACTGTCATTATTAATCCGTTAATATGCAACAAGTTGATGACGAAACCTGGTTTCTGAAACGTTGCACAAACGGCGATGTAGCCATTATTTCTTTTCGGTACGATATATAACCTCATGTAAAACTCTGTTGCGTACAACCGTAGCGAGTGAACATATTTACTTCCGATCCAGAAGGTATTTGAATATAAATTAGAGCTGTCCCGGGCCAGAATGCGCCGGGGCCGAAATAGTAGACGCTTTATGGAAATTTTTTACTGTTTCTCTCGTAACCTATTGTTGTCTATAAAGATTCAAACCGTGATTTTAATATCAGCTCTATGATTTCGCACCAATACCTTTGCTTTTCATTAAAAACTAAAACAAAACAATTGAACGCAAAGTTTATTGAAAACGTGTGGATAAATTGTATCTTAAATTTACTCAAACAAATAGATTTATTTTATTATCGACCCAGTCTAATACTTAATCTGACGATTCATAATTTCTTCTTCTTAAATTCCATATTTAAGAATAAGCTGTACATACATTTGAAAGAAGTTGATGATTAATAACTACGTCCGCATAACCCTATACTGTTTATTCTATTAAATTTTATTGTACTTTAATTTTTTTATACGTAAATCTCTACCTTCAAAAACGTTGAAACAAACGTTCAGATTAAAATACTCAAAACTCAGAATTCAACAAACGTAAAGTTCTTGTTCAAAAGAACCAGTGCTTCAAGTCTATCTGGGTACAAAGATGGCCTACGATCTGAACAAGTAATATCACCAGTGCTGAATAATCTTTCACTTGAACAGCTTGTTGGAGGCGGGCTTAAGTATTGTTATCCTATTTTGGCTAAAACGGGACATACATCTTTCTTTGCTTGCAAAACTGCAATTTTTCGATAGCTTTTAAAACATAGGTTTTTATTATAGCAATAATCTTAGCCGCGGTTGGCCCCTTCCTAGGCCCAGGCAAAAATCCTGGCCCCGAGACAGCTCTAATATATACACCTATTTGCATGCTATCTTTTAGTTTGGCATGTAAATAATTCGACATGTGTAAAAAACATGCCTTGACAAAAATCTGTCGCGTCAGCGCAACGAACGAAGAAATTATTGAACTTGATAATATTAGTAGTATCAGGGTACAGCCGCAGATCCTATTGCGACTTTTTCTCCGGCTGAAACTCGATCTTTGACCCCGGTTGTTCCGGTAGAAGTTTTGCCGGAAGCTTCGGCAATTTCGGTAGAACCTTGGGATGTTGAATATAAGTTTGCATGTAAAAATATGGCAACTTTGCATGTTTGAAGTGTGTAAATTTCCTCTGAAAAAAAGAACCTCAAACAATTTTTTGACACATAATTTCATACGTTCTTGTTCCAACTTTATAGTGGATTTGACGATATTTTAGCTATTCGATTTTGCTTCACATTTGGCTCCGGCAAATTTTGTCGACCTCCGATTCCCGAATTTTCTATCTTCGATTGCACCATGGGTACCTAATATTCTATACAAGCTAAGCTACTTCCATTATTACTATTATAATTCATAAATATTCAAGGATATCAGTCATAACAATTCTGTTTGTCAAACAAATGTCCACAATTTTGCCATTAAAGCTTAATTTTTATACTCGGAAGCTGCAAAACTGCAAAATATGCAAACACTTGCAATTTAATAGAATAAAATACTCACAGTATAGCTCGAAAAGAAAATGCAACAAAAAACTTTACAGTGCAAAGTTCAAATGAAACATCCTAAACTTTACATACCGAAATAGCAAATTCTTACAAATTGAGGAACGAAAAACAACAACAGCAGCAGCAGCTTTTGCTTCTTAACATTTTCTCAATTCGGAAATGCTATTTCAAAGCGCATTGAGAAAACTTTAAGTAACCCCTACTGACAGTTTAAACAAAAACTTCAAAATCTGCTCTGCATTTTCGAATTCCGTTTTGTTTATAATCAGAAAATGAAATTTGAAAATGAAAAGTCAAAAGTTTTGAACCGCAAGAGTCTCCGAGTATGGATACAAAAACTTATATTCCATATTCTTTGACAGAAGGCAAAACGCGATATACATATGCATGTCTATATAATATATATTTATATATACAAGGAAGAACACTGAGAAGAGATGGCGCAGGTGGGAGACTACTTTCAGGGGGTTAAGAAAAACGGAATACATATAGAAAAGCTGTTTTGAAATTATTAAGCGTATAGAAGTTTTTGTTTGAAAACTTTTCGAAAATGCTACAAAATGAAAATTAATTTACTTTCTTTCTGCTGTTCAAGTTCACAACGGGGTTTAGTGCCGACCTGCGCAATGTGCACTTATAAAACACATCAGAGTGTGTCATTTTAAACGGGCATTGAAACTTCCTGATAAAATTTCGGTTGCGCTATACTGTAGTGACCCGAATAAGAGGGGGATTGATATTTATTTGGCCTCTAGAGTGGGTACCCCGTGTTATTCGGTTACGGACAGTTATTTATTTGGAACCCGCCCTGAGCCGCCCTTCGTTACTGATCGCATATTGTAACCATCCGTTGATTAAAACGTTTATTTGTCCTGTATCAAAACCTTGAGCGATAATGCAAGATTTAGGAATGTACTTTCAAAACTTAAGTGTGCTTTAAAGTTCAAACTCTGCTTTATTTGGTTCTGGAGTCATTTTTGCGCTACAATTAGGGATAATTGACATTTATGGACTCTAAATAGGGTTTAGGGACTCTATCCGCTTACGGATTCTTATTACGGATACGGGCTACTATTGATTGGGACTCAAAATGGGGACCCCCTCTTATACGGGTGACTACAGTACTTGTCGTACGGCGTCATCTGTCACCCGTACGGCTGGTCCTTCACCCGTATGGCCCCGTCGGTCACCGTACGGTGCCGTGCATCGTCGTCTGTCACCATACGGTATGATACGTGAGTAATTCGCGTACGATACCGCGTCGTGACACACGGTGACGGACGATTCCGTATGGGTGACGGACGGCGCCGGACGCCATTAAAAGTATAGCGCTGCCATTTCGACGAGGTACAGAAAAGACGTTTACGACTATTTATTGAGCACAGTATTTTTATATAAACCGAACTGAATTGGCTAGAAAAACGTAAACTACTTAAACGTGCACCTGAACTGAAAATAAAATATACAAACTAAAATTTTTGAACAGCGTGATATTCAACTGAAATTTTAAATTTAAAAAATTGTCGTGGCAGAGACGAAAGTAGGGAATGTGGGGACCTATAGTGCGGGGTAGGTTTCGTTTGGTCGCCTCATCCGGAATGCCGTCAAATCTACGGCAAAACTCAAAAGATAAATTTTTTCTCAGTTTAAAACAAACTAAGTGAAGTTGAACATTTTTTCGACATATTGCCTGTCTAAAGTTTTTTCCGTTCATCCAATTTTTATGATTCACCTCTTGCTAATTCCACTTCTATGTGTAAAAGCGTGTAGCTGGATAAAAAACCGGAGCTAAAGATATATTAGATTGACTATAAAAGTTTAACAATAATTTAAAATGCATTGTCAAAATTTTTAATAAGCTTTCATTGGTAAGCCCAAAACGTCAAAATAACTTTCTTTACTTTTATAAAACTTTTAGTTAATTTAGATCAAAATTTACCAAATTTACAAATTCTAAACATAAAATTTAAAAACACAGTTCACACAGTACAGTGGGGTGCAACTGCCCCTATTTTCCATCAGTGTTAATTCATATATTTCATCAAAAACTACCCACCTTATCTTCGGGTCACATATATGTAACCTAATCGGATATTTTTTCAAAAAAAACGTCGTACTGGGAGCGAAATTTATGTCGAATTCAGAATGTATCAAATTTAAGACATCTCTTTTCAAAATTAGTTCTCAAAGTTCGAAATAAAAACATTTTTCTTCAACAAATTTGACACAATTTTGTTTTAAAACAAAAGAAAATTAAACGTTTTTAAAAAACTTTATAAGAGAGTTTAAAAATTATTTATTCGCGAAATAATGAAATTATAAACACCAAATGTTCCAAATTATATATTTATTTTCTCAAAGTTGTGCGAACTTTGCACTTCGATTTTTATCTCAACTAGCCAGCCCGACAACCAGGAATTGTTAATATTAAAAAGGGGCAAAATGATTTATTGTACCTACTGTAAGATAATTGTCCTGACAAAACTCATTAAATGCTGTCGAAAAAAATTTTCCGCCAAGGAACAGAACGATGTGGGCAAGGAGAGTAGCACCACACCGTAGTTTCGGCCCTGACAATCACTGTAGAATGTATCGAAAACGCAAACTCTACACAGAACTTGGGTAGATGATGTTTACTAACATATATTTTGAGAATATCTTTAGGTAATTGAAAAACACAGCAGAGAAGAATTAGCAATTTGTAAATGAAATTATCAGTGCTGAAGATACATATTTTACTTGAAACAGTAGCCTTGAATAGTACACACCTGAATCCTGGATTATTCGCTTGCGGTCATATACATAAAAAGTTTATTATATTTATAAACATATATCTATATATGTATGCATTTTTATATATAACTATACGTACATACATATATATAATACGAAACATACCTATAAACAACTTAGGTTTAGGTATTGGTTTAACAGATTAAAACAGGAAATTCTTGTCAAGTGTTTATGCGGATTTCCGTGTTATTTAGAATGCCGCATAACCGGATATCCTAAATAAAAAATTTACCATTTAGGATATCTGAAATTCAATTGTGAGTTTTTTGGTTTCCGAACCTCAGTTTTTTCGTAAAGCCTGCCATTAAACTTGTTGTAGCTCTCGACTGAAGTTGGCCTGATATACAAAACGATCGCTATAAGTGTAGCCAGCAATTGTAACATGGTTATTTTTATGGTAATTAGGTATCTTAATTCGGAGTACCTGCTTTAATTGAGCAATGGTGTTCACAGAACCCGCCGCAACACCAACAAGCAGCCCCTGAAAGTGGCAATAAAGACAGGGTAAAAACAGGGAATCTTTTCAGTTATTTCACTATAACTCACGAATCATATTGTCCAGACCGGAAAATTTAATACAATTCAGCTCTAACTTCGTAAGGTGCGTCGAGGCAAAGATACATAAATTACATATCTGCTAGACAAAAACCTATTTCCGGTCGAAAATGTCAAATTTTTTAAAAACTCAAATTTGGGTATAATAATCACGTGAGGTCACGCGAAGCTGAAATATATATGCAAAATTTTCAAAAATTCTACTGTTTTGGACAAACGTTGACAAGTCCACCGCCAAGCCTGCAGCCAGCTCTTCTTGCTAGGAGGCTAAACATTTTTCTGGACAGGAATACAAGGGGTTACGATGAATTAGAAGCAAGTTTGAAAATTTTTTAGAGGGTGGGCCAATAAAAAAGACTGAGCCCCATTACCCTCAAGTGATGGTGGCAATTTTAAACATGTAAGAATCAAAAATAGGATTTTGTAAAAGAGGGGGTCCACATTGAATTTTTCAGGGGGTGCACTTTTTATCAGAAAAATTTGTTTTTTGGGAAATTTACTTCTGACATAATTATAAAATGTCTAGTTAATTGCAAAAAAAGCAAACACCTTTTAAACAGTATAAATCCACTTACTTTGCCATTACAGTTTTTGGTAAAACTTACACCGCGTCACAACCACTGCTTTTAAAAGATGGCCTCCAGGATGTCTTAAAAACTACTTTTTAAATATTCAGATACATATTTGCGCTAGCCTTAAAATCGATATTTCTGGCTTTTATGCTTTCATCCACTGCAACACGAAAGTTTTCAAACCACACTTCCATTGTAATATGGGTTCTTTACTTTCAAAAAAAGAAGTGTACACTCCGGATGCATCCCGGAATTATACGATTATAAAAACTTCTGATACTTTGACGCAGGGTGCAACCGGAGTTGAAAAATACCGGAACCGGAGATCAACGAAACTTGCCGGAGGTGAGGCTAAATTAGGTAGTGAAAATGATGGTTAATTAGTTAATTTTAGCCGATATGTGCAAAATGTTGTTAGGTTGTTTGGTTTTGCGCTAATTTTCGCAAATTCCTTCCTGAAAGTCGTGACAAAAGTAAAATAGAACGCGCTGAACAGATAATTTTGCAAAATTATACTACCGAAATAGCCGAAACCTCCGGCAAATTTCTACCGGAGCCGGAGGCAGGCCTCCGGTTGTACCCTGCTTTGACGGTAGTGTAAACATTATCATTAGATTGGAACATATCAGAAGAAACCAAGCCGGCATTTGATTCGATTTTAGCATTAATTATGTGACACCATAAAAGCTTCACACAAAATAAACCGAAAAATAATAAGAAAACAACACAGCTCATAGGCAACAAAAACGTAGAAGTTTACTGCAACGCACTGCAATCGCACACTTTATAAAAATTCAGAAAACATGAACGCACACGGTATACAAAAAATGAAAACATAATGAGCTAGTAGCAGGTGCAACATGGAGGTTAAAAATACCGGAGCTGGAGGTCAACAACACTTGTCAGAGACGGAGGTGAAGCCGGACGCGAGGTGAAAATAAGTACTTAAAATGCTGTTTACTTCGGTAACTTTAGCAAATATCTGTAAGGTGTATGTAATTCTTTTGGGTTCACGCTAATTTTTGCAAAATATCGCCAATTTGTTACTCATAATTGCACCAAAAGCTGAAAGAAACCGTACAAAACAAATAAATATTGTAAAATTTTGCATAATTGCACTACTGAAATTTCCAGAACCTGTGGCAGAAATTCTACAGGATCCAGTCGATTTTCTGCTGAAGCCGGAAGCAGACATCCGGTTGCACACTGGTTAGCAGCACAAAATCAGAAAAACAATTACGTGAAACAGAATACTTTTCACAATTTTCAATACTTTAAAAGCGATCGTGAATATAAAAATTTAATGATCCTTCAAACAGATTAAATTTGATGTTTTCATTTTCAAATTACTTTCAAACCGCTCAATGGGCCAATGTAAAGATCATAAGCATATTCCTAAGCCTTTGTCTAAGCGTAACAATGAGCATATTCCTAAGCCTAAGCCAAGCAAAAAATTAGTCTATACCTTAGTTTAATCCTAAACATAAGTCTAAGCCTCCTAGTGGACAGACCGCAAAATGTAACATCGGCCAGCTAAAATATACCATATTCGTTTCAACAATGCACACGAGCACCAGACTACAAAGGATACAACGCAAAGCACTAAGAATATTTCACATGAACTTGAGAATATTTCACATTAACTTGCAGCAAATAAAATATCTCCTTTGATCACAAACCATTTCATCCGAGAAAAACGTCAAGGGTGTATGTTTTCCAATCAAACTACTATCATTATCCAGCATGAAGACGACACCAGATGCATGACTGCAAACCGGCACTACCGTAATTGAAAAAGCGCACAATAAATACAACGTACACAGTATATGCAAACGTTCGGAAGTTCTAAAAACTATAACATGTATCTTTTTCGTCGTTTAAAAAGTTCAGCAAGTACCTATCAACATCGAATTGCGGCAGCTGTTAGTTGACACAACTTTCACATCGAGGTTTTGCTCAATAGACAACTTTCTTGTTGTATTAAAAATAATTAATATCAGAGCAACAGCAAAATTACGACGTTAAAAGAGATGCTGATTCGAAAGTGTAGGCATAACAATGCTACTAATAAAAGCCAAATCAATGATTTTAAAGTAAAAATCATTGTAGCATTGTAGTTCTAGATTAAAGAAATTAATTCTAGAAGACATGTGGCGGTGTATAGATAGATAACACTAACCTTATGGGTCCTAAAGCAATCACAGCACAACTGGGGCTCCGACTCTGGCTTCGGTAGAAAGTACACAGCTCCGGTTACAAACTAATACATATGAGAACAATAACGCCCATCATATGTACCAAATCTAATAATAATAATAATAATAGAAACATTCACCCAGCACTAGTTTTGTCTTTGCTCATTGACCTAGCAACAATGGCAATATATTCAATCGTATCAATAATGCTTTTTATTGACGCAGTGTATCCGGTACGAAATATTTTTTCAATCAGTGAATGATAGCCAGCGTAGAAACTGGGCGGCACAGCAAGTGGCGGAACTTCAAGACTTAATGAGGTCACACCAGTTTCAACAATAACTTCAAGGTCTTCGGCGAGACGCTTAATCGAGTCGAGGGCAGTCGCAAGCCAATGAGCAAGAATTGAAAGATCGGAAGACGCGTCGTATAGCTTTCGCATCTGAAACGAGAAAATGCTGGCCATAGCAGTTCATTATTTAACTTTAAAACTTACTGAAAACAGTATAACCTATCTAAAGATGTTGTAAAAAATAGCTTCTGACTCTGAAGAAGCAAATGCTGATCACTTAGCAACCAAAGACAAATTTCATAAAGAATAACCAACAACGTTTGCTGCAAATGACATCACAATATACAAATGCAGACCACCAGCTGCTTACTGGCACACAGGAACCTTTGGAGAACAGGATGAAAACTAATAAATTGCACATATGCTTAACCGTGCGGTGCGAAAATATTTAGCGCACTTTGATATGTTGCCTTAGCAAATATAACCATATGCTGGTAATAGGAACACGCGAATTTTGTAATACCTAAACTAGAATTCATTGCAACATAGATTGACGTTCGAATCGTATGTACTAAAAAGTTTTCGAAATATGATTCAGAAAACAAATGCTTCCAAGTAATCTGATTTAGAACCTTTAATTATGCCGAAAAAGAAACTTACCCGAACTTTTGTTGCCACCCTCATCCATAACTCACTAACCTGCTGGACAGTATTCGTCGCACCACCAGCTCCTGAGGTCACTAGCGTTGCCTTTTTCTGTTTCGGTCGTCCTTTTTTCTTTCCACCCTCACCTGGTTTTACTGTTGTCGATTTTGCGCTCGGTATTTGGTCACTGCTAGTTGAGGGCTCACGAGCATCGCTTTCTCTAGATTTTCCTACCGAATCAGAGCATCGGTTTTGTTTTACGCCTGCCTGCCAGGTATGCACTGCAGCAATAGCGTAAATACAACTGGCGATTGTTTGAGCACAAAATGAAACATGAACTAGCTGTCGGTAGGGAAAATGCGCATTAGTAGCAATAGTTTCAAGGGGTTCCAGTTGATGTTCAGCTACCATTTGACGTATAATTGTTTTGAGCAACGTTGCGCCTGATCTCAAATCTTCCAAACAAGACATATCTACAGCTGTCTGAGTACTACACTTTCTGATTTCACCTGTACCAGTATCGCTTAATCTTCGAACCGAGGGGTCATCCCTTGTTGACAGAGTTTGGCCTGAATGACTAGCATCGCAGGGCTGCGTATGAGAATAATTATTTTCAATTAGCGAAACAATATTGACACATATTTCACCGACGTATTTCAAAGTAGTAAAATAACCACCGTTTAAATAGACATCAAAATATGTCGGAAACGGTCCGGTTAAGCTCCGAGCGTACGGATGCAGAAAACCTGGTTTACCTACCGGGTCTGCAGCGTCACGAGGTACCGAGTAATTCGTCGGACATTCCAGTTTAAATTGCTTAGCTGATACAAAATTGTCAGAGTTCCTAGATTGGTACCCTGAAACCGAATTTGCCAGTTCCAATTTACATTTATCCAAATGTTTACCCATACTGTTCAATATATCTTGGATAACGTTTTCTTTACAAGTTGCTGAATGCGCGCTAGCCACTGCCTTTTTAGCTGTCATGTCACTTGTCTCACCATTTTGGGCTGCTCCATTCTCAACAACATTAGAAGCGACCGGATCGTGGCCCTGATTATTTAGAGTTTTGTCCGTATCATTTAACAAAGCAGCCAACAGTTTAAGAAAATATTGTTTAAATATTAATATATTATAAATTTCATGGCATGAGTTAACTTTGTACTTTGAATGAGTCTCGTCATTGCAGTCAGCTACCACAACACTTTTGAGCACATCAAAATCACGTTTGTCCATAATGATGTCTTCATCAGGCAACGAAATGTAGGCAAAGTTTTCACGCTCAAACTGATTAATGAAGTAACTATGTAATTTTTCATCGGTAACATTCGACGGTCGTATAAACAATTTCGCATATACCGATTCGACGTCGCACGCGACACGATGCAGTGACAGCTTAAAACTAGCGAGCAATTGAGTAAAGTCGACAATTTGAGCAAACGAACCAGACCGATAAGCTTGAATTAAGTTATCAGCGACTTCTTTGGTTCCAGTACGATAAAACGCGAGCATTTGGCTCGCCCACGTTTCCTGTCCCTGCCAAAGCCCAAACGGCGACAACGGCTGGTACATAAAATAACCTAGGCTGTCACGTTGTAGATATTTTAGCGAAGTAAGCTCAGCAAGCGAGGCACCTTCTGACCAAACACCTAACAGGCAATAAATCCGAGCCCGCAACAGTTTAAAATAATAATCAGTTTGATTTTGAGCAATTACATGTTCGATCACTGCTAGCGCTTCATTAATGACGCTATGTTTCCGATTCTGGGTGTAAATCTGCCATAAAACGTTCACTGCCAGCCAGCTATACGTCCAAATGTCGTGTTTACTGAATCGAGAATCTTCGCTTCTCGTTGCATTATCCTGATCTCCTACAATATTCTTATTTAAATCCGTCTTAGGCAAATCTGACGACTGCCCAGATTCAGCCGATAGATCACATTTAGCCAACAAGTAAGCCGCGAGGCGTTCGCACTCTTCCAGAGTAACGTTATCACTCATCAAACACCATTTGATCATTTCAAGGTTCGCTTGGCAAAACCTCAACTTTTCATCCACTGATTTTGATAATTCCTCATCTTCCAGTTCGTTTTTACCGCCGCCACCGCAATGACCATCTATAACAGACTGAAGCTTATCAATAAGCATCTGCCTATCCTCTAGCCTGCTTAGCTCACACGTGCGATCCAGCAAAAACGGTCTTAGATCAACAAATAAACACGGCTTGTGTCCAAACTCACGAAAATATTCAACCATTCCGTTAGTAATTTCACGCGCGTTTTCTAATTTTACTGCAAATTCAATGAGCGCCAAAAAAGGTGCACGGTCAGGACGATGTGCCCGATGTGGAGACAGCGTTGTTCCCAAGCATTCGTTTTGCTTCGACGCTTCAATGATCGCTTTTGTCCGGCAGACTAGCTCAGTGAGAACAACTGTGGAAGCAGTTTGTCTATTTTCAGTATCAGTCACTTGTGAGATCGTTTGTTGTTTGACCAAATGTTCTGTAGCACGAATTAACGTTGAGTAAATGGCAGAATCGCGTATAGGAACTATACCATTTGAATTTTGTGGTGTTCTGGTCAACAGTGTTGTACACTGATCGTACACCTCCTGCCATCGATTAAGCTCACACAGCAGAGTTACCATACGCCGTTCACGATCCCACATAGTACACATTTCGACACCAAATATTTCATTGTTACCTAGAACCGAACGTAGATTGGATAAAAATGACCAACCATACATTAAGGTTACACTTGCTTAAGAAGAATAGAACCAGTTCTTAGAAAAGATATAAACTTTGCATAGAGTTCGTGCGTTGGTATGCTGACAGAGTTCCATCCAAATTACTTTCAAAATCTAAAGTATGCAAATTAATCACCAGCAAATCGTTTATCTCAGTTCTGATACGATTAGAACTACCAAAACCTTTAAGGATGCAGTACACGTTACATTGCCTGCACGTCGCTAAGCGTCAAAAATACAAGTAAATTAAATTCAATACCATGTGTAGCGACGCGTGGCACCTTATATCATATTAAAAATAATTGTAATATAACGCTCGACGCTAACTCAGCGACGGATGGAAACGCATGCTATATATAGCGTCACCCTTAGGCTCGACAAAAATGCCACTAACGTACGTAAAAGATCAACAATTTCTTGCTTTCTTCCCATTCTTTCCAACAACATTAGATATGCAATCACTTCGGCTTCGGCTTTGAACTTGTTTTCTGACCGAAATTTTTCTAGCAATCGGTTAGCGAGCGGGTAATACATCTTAACGCCTAAAATTTCAAATATGCCTCAATGTTTAAAAACATTAGTTATCAAGATGAAAACATAATATTACAAATACATACTTACTGCTGAGTGCTAGATGTAATTTACGCAGCAGAAGTCTGACCATATACTTTAGGCAAATACGCGAATTGATGTATTGAGACTTCAGGCAAAATGCCAATCTTGAAAATTATTTTTCTTAAAATATCGTACTAAGTCCGACACACATTAGATATATATATATATATATATATATATATATATATATATATATATATATATATATATATATATAACATATATATATAACTCAAAGGCAGAACTGCAGTAAAAATCCTATCAAATAACCGTTTAGTGAGACATTATAGTTCTCTTGAAAACCGAATGTAGATACAAGTGGTGTCTTACTGAAAATAAAAATTAGAAGAAAAAGACCATGTTTCAAGTTTTTAATCAGTTCGAAATAAATACAAATTTTAAGGGTTGGGATGATACTCATCTCTTCTGTTTTCAGTGTTTTTCTTGTAGCGAGGGAACAATCCGCTAAACATATGACAGAACCAACCTTGTTCTGGATCATCCATGCCTTGCATCAGCAAACTGACCACACCCCAAAAATAATACGGATTTTTCGGCACTAATTTATATAGCTGCATTGCTATTTGATGCTGGCGACGATAATCACCAATGCGAACACAAGCCATAAAAAGTTGAGTCAAGTTTGTATCTGAAGGTTCCTGAAGCAGCAAAACCAGTTTTGTCAAAATGAAACATGGCTGCAGCATAAAAGATCCTCGTTATTTATGAATTTGATTCCATAAGGTTTTTGTATTAACATCGTTCGCTCGCTCGCACACTGAATTCTGCCATCTCGAACAACAGTTACAGTATTAAATTGTAATTTCGGTTATAAATCACATAATATAACAGTGTAATAATTTTAGCGCAAAATATCCGGCAACTTATAATGAAGGAAAGGAACCTGATGTCGATTTTGGCTAGAACCGCGTATCCTGCCGCACTCCGCTGTCAGCAGCATTATCCGAAAATTGTAGTATACATAATGAATTCACATATACACAGGTAACAACGTATTTGCTACTGCGAAAAATGACAAATTTTACGAATCATATGACTTCAGCATATAACTCACAAAACTCGTCTAATCCAATTTTTGACTTAGAATGTTATAGTCGGCTCTTTAAAGATTGAATTATATACTTTTTTCGCCGCAGCTTGATACGCATTAACTATTCTTTGTGGCTGTGATAACTCCTTAAAACAATGTTGCATTGCATTTAGTACTTCTTCATTGGTTGGTTCTTCATTCTAAACATATAGTAAAGTATATTTTACCGAGGTTTACTTAAAACTTCACTATAGGAACGGACAAAGTACCATTCATAATATTGATGACATTTTTCGAAGCATGAGCCGCATGATATATACGTGCATAAACATTTCTATTATAATTTGAAACTGCTGTAAAGTCTTGTTATTTTGCTTTTTGCTTAAATGCCAAAGCACAATGTCAGATAAGTTTTAACAATACGTAGTTATCTTTAACTGACTTATAACAGAATGTTAAATTCCGTTCAGCGCAAAACGTATACCAACACATACCTCAACTTCAGCAAGAACATTACCAGCTTCAACATGTCGCTGTAATCTAATTAAAGCAAGCGCCTTTAATGCTTTTGCACAGGTTAGATCAGGCTGTTTCTTTAGAACTTTGTCAGCTTCAGTTAGTGCTTTACGATAATTTCCAAGATCAATATGATCATATATTGGACGAAGTCGACGTTCTGACACAGATTCTTTAGTTCCAGGCATAGCAGATTATGATGCTGTATATATTTATTTACAATATATAAATTATAGCTTGTTCTAGAAATCTAAAAGAGTAATGAATTGTTCCAAACTTTAGAACACACCATGATCTCATTGGTGGATCCAAGAATAATTGCTGGGAAGACATACTGTTCTGTTTCGAAATTTTAAATTTTTATTCAACAATCCGTGTTGTATTCCCTATATGTTTTCAACTATGTATTATAGTCAAGAAAACAGCTTTAGATGAAGCATTTGCATCACAAAAGTGTCACCGCGAAACTGGTAGAGATGCCTTCTTTCCCCCTCCACAATCTGGCTATTCAAAATGAATACAATAAGTACCTAACCAGGGTGCAACCAGATTTCCCAAAAGTTAAATGTTGGTTTGTGTTCCGGGACAGAAAGACGGAGGCACTTGAATTTTACGGCTTTGAAGCAAATAAAGAATATCTAAGCTTAAAAATAAACAATTTACACTTAACGAATTTGCTGAAACTAGAGCATTAAGCGTTGCATAAGTTCCTCAATTTTCCATAATCCTGAGTTGAGTGGGTTGACAGTGAACACTAGAACAGTCCATATGATATGCGAATGCATGTAGGCATGGTGCAACCGGAATTCCTTTTCCGATTAGAATTCCGATTCAAAACGAGTCCTATTCCGACTCCGATTGCACAATCAATCGGAATCGGAATTTAGACATTTTAATTTTACTCCTACTTGTTGTGATACGTTGCATAAAAATTCTGCGTCATTTATATGTTCAATTGTTTTCGATGAGTTAACTTAACAATAATTGATTGTTGTTTAGCTGTACAGAACCAGAAATCATCGCCAATTTGTTCATGAGACGGTTTTGAAAATTGTTGCTAGCCAACAAACACCTTAAATCAATATTATATTTGTCAATACAAACTATCCGTACAGTCACTAATTTTCTGCTTCCGATTCCAATTACAATTCTGGTAAATTTGGTATTCCGATTGCGGTATAGTTCAATTCCGTTTTGCACCCTGCATGGCCCTCATGCTGATGCTGCACATCGGTAAAACGCTGGTGCACATGTTGTGCCTTCATATGCAAATGCTGTAAAAACATGTAAGAGCACAGACATATATGTGTATAACGTTCAGGTTTTTATAAGGTATGAAAACAGAAGAACTCAGCAGTGTAGATGAGTTTTCAAATAAGAAGTAGAAGCAACTCAATTTGCAGTCCGTCAATGTTACGCTAGCAAGCTCTGTTCAGTAGCACGGCCGCGTCCAATGTTTATTCCCCCCAAAGCCTCAATAAACCGCAAAAATAATGGCAAAACAAACAGTATATACGTACTTAGATTGCCTAATTATATTCAACTACAATGCCGATAAATTCCATTACCACTCGTAGTGGGACTACATGTATTGAGCGAAGCCCGAACACACGTAAGCAGTTAAGGTAATATGCAAATTAGTTATTAGCTAACTATACATTTATTGCTTTTGGAGGTTTGTTTACAATTTATTCAGATTCCTCGCACCAAAAACCCTTTAATGTTAAAATTAGATTGCTTCTAACTGTAACAATTAGTGAAATAATGTAGAAAGTCCAAATTTACCCTAATAACTTGAGAAATAATTTAAAAAGCCGTTATTTAGGCTTAGCAATTAAGCAAATATGCAAATTAGCCATTAGCTAACTATTCTATAATTTGTTTTCAAGGTTTGTAGACAATTTATTCAGATTCCTCGCACCCAACAACCCATTATTGCTGAAATTAGATAGCTTGTAACCCTAATAATTAGTGAAATATTGCAAAAACGCCTAATTTAGGCATATCAATTATGCTTATATGCAAATTATCTCTTAGCTAACTACTCAATTATTGGTTTTAGACGTTTGTAAAAAAATTATTCAGATTTCTCGCACCCAAAAACCTTCAGTAAACCGTAATAATTATTGAAATAATTTAAAAAGTCCTAGTTTTATCTTGTCAATGAAGCTAATATGCGAATTAGCTATTAGCTAACTATTTAATTATCGGTTTTGGAGGTTCGTAAACAATTTATTTAAATTCCTCGCACCTAAAACCCTTCAGTGCTGAAGTTACATTGCTTTTAACCTTAATAATTAGTGAAATATTGTAAAAGTCCTAATTTAGGCTTATAAACTATGCTAATATGCAAATTATCTATTCGGTTTTGGAGGTTTGTTAACAGTCTATGCAGATTCCTCGCACCAAAAACCCTTTAATGCTGATATTAGATTGCTTCTAACTGTAATAATTAGTGAAATAATGTAGAAAGTCCAAATTTAGGCTTAATTAATTATGCAAATTAGCCTGTATCTAATAAACGGCTTAAAATTATAAAACCCCAATGCGAGGTTAACACCCCAGGATAATTGGCTTTCAAACAAAAAAAGTTTATCAAAATCGGTTCAGCCGTTCCTGAGATTCTTTTCGGGACGGACAGACGGACATCCACCTTCCGACCCCAGAGTACTAAACATAAAACGCTGCGCGAAACTCCGAGCTTTGCTCAGAGTTTCGCTTCGCTCAATTACCAAACTTTCTCTTGTTATTCTATTACGATGCGACTAAGATGGGTTTTAATAACGCCACCGCTCGTAAGTTAATAAATAATTAAAAGTTACCCATGTTCTCCAAAAAATAGGATAAATTCTCCAGTTATTTCCTGTTATCTCCCAAAAATCCCTTAATTTTAAGATTTCATCCAAATTCCACAGTGCAACAAATACTCAAGTACGTCTGTAGGCCTCACACGCGCTCTGCACGGCAATAAGCAAATAGTACAAAATTCCCGCACCGTTCACATAAAGCCCCTGTGGCTAATGTCAACTAAATATGCTAACTATGACTAACTATGAAAATCAGAGAAAAACTAAACGCGTCAAATTGTAACTTTTCCAACTAAAAACCGTCGTAATGTAACCTACCCAATTTATCACAAGCCATACGTAGTGCATCACTTTCTCAGTCATCAGGAATTGAAGTCGCGGTCTCGGTCTCGACAAGTCTCGATATTTGGCAGCCCCGGTCTCGCCAAGTCTCGATATTTGGCAGCCCCGGTCTAACTCAATAACTACGAGCAGATATTTTGAAAAACACAAAAACTATAAGACACAAAAACTACGAAAAAGGCAGAAATAACTTATTTGGAAAATTTCAACTTTTTTCGATAACCAAAAATTGATCGAAACTGACACTGGCCACACCTGTCAGTCATTCGCCGATTACGCTTGGCAGAAATCTCTTCGTACTAAAATCAAACCGCTATCAAGAAAATACCTCGAATAACATTTAGAGGGACGCAGAATGCAAATATGTTTAAAATTCACCGTGCTGAGCAGTATATAAGGTAACCGTAGATTCACAATACTAGCTAAGTATTAAATCGACCAAATTCAACAACAGATTTGGCAAGGATGGAAATTTGAATCCTTTTCAATTTTGCTTCCGAACAAATAACATAATAGAACAGTATGCAGGCAAAATAATCACTATTTGCAAATCAAAATTCAGCTGTGGTTTGGTTAAAATGAATTGTATTCACATGCACTTCATAAGCTACACATCCTAGTAACTTGTAGCACTTACGGCTTTCACTTTCGTTTAAAACGCGCGCTGTCCTACACTGACTATTAAATTTACAAAAGGAAACTAATAAGAACGTTTGCCGCCTTCTGGTAATTTGGTAAGTCTCCCTATCCACAATGATGATAAAACTGTAGCTAGTGGAAAGTTATATGGAGTTTTTCTGGGGTAGTTATTATATTAAATGTAAATAGATTTCTGGTTCTGGAATGTTCTATGTTTTTGCGGCTCTAAATTAAACGCAGCCTTTTTACTAGCTTTCTCCGAACGACATTGTTGCTGCTACCGATTTATGTTTATATTGTGGATCTTTAAAATTTATGTTTTACTTTCGGATAATGTTACCAAATATTAATCTATCTCATTCATTAAGGTATGTCTGCTAAATTTCAACAATTTGTCATTTGTAGCGTCGTTTGCAAATGGTTTGCATACTGTAGAACATCACGAAATTCCTGTTATTAGTGATAGATTATATATGGTAATTGAAGGCACATAGTATGAAGATTACTCCCGATGATCTCGAAGGATGTAAATTGGTTATCAAAGATGGAACTGCTGCAGAGGTAATCAGGATGACTTCTTAGTATTAATTTGTTTGAATGGTTGAGCAAAATTTATTGAATATACGACTGTGCGCTTGTATTTTATGGGTACTTATTTCATTGACACGTCAACTGCATCCGAACAAAGCTCAGCTGAACTATTGATATAAATGGTTTGACTGTTGTTGTATTTTAACGTGTGAGTTTGGGCGCTATTCTAAGCTCACACAAAGTTATGTTGCACTTGCTAGGGTATTTTATTGTCATTGTAGATTATGGAAACGCTCCGCAGATTAGACGAGCTTCCTATGAATTTCGATTTATTGTGGGTAAGTATTGAGTTAGTAAATCGTTATGTTAGCGTTAGTGGGTATTTCGTCGTCGGAACTGCATTAATTGTATATATGCGTATAGTTTGATTTGAGCAATCCATAAAGATGTACGCATGTATAATTTGCTAGATCCTAACAATGGAGTTTACGTCAATGCATATGCTTTACGTAAGAAGTTAGTGTCGGTGGCTTAATAAGAAGTTGTTTTGGGTCATAGTATCCATTCATATTAGTTAACTTAATCTAGAAATTACGAATTTTCATTCGCTGCAGGATAGCGGCATTGGAAAACTGGTAAATTCGCTACGACACAATCCAGACGTTGGTCCGATAGCTAAAACGTTAGTTAAAAAGTGGAAACGTATTGCTTACGAGTCAAATCCGAATCAAATCGGAGGCATGGCAAACGGCAGTCAAACTGAACGAAACGATAAAAAAGTAAACTGTAATACAAACGATTTTAAGCATGACAAAAACAACGATGCGAAAAAATCTGACAGGGGATGCAAATACGAGACGTCATATTTAAACAGTAGCTTAGACAATCAATCAAGTCTGTATGCTACGAAAACGGAGTCGGATAGCGAGGGGTGTAATACACAAAAATATGATCCTTGTAATCCCGGTATAGACCTACCTTTAGTTTACAATGGTTCTATTGGAATATGTTCTTCAACAGAAAGAATAAACAATGTATCTGCGAATGGTAATTTAGACAACTACGATAGCTGTAATCATGTCGCAGGTGACAGTCACTTAAATTCAGGTGCTAGATCCACCTCTGATAGTGAGAGTTGCTCAGATGTGCCTTATGATCCGTGTAAACCTGGTCTGGAAGAACTAAATTCTTCCAGATACGTTCCTTTGCCCGTACAAACAGTGGTGCTTGGGAACAGTATAAAATCTTGTATACCTGATACTGAGATGGCAGAAAAGCAAAATAGCCAGCGCAAATCACACAGTGACAAACAACTGGGTGTAATGGACAAGAAAGTTGGTAAAGTACACTACAGAGTTCCGAAACATGAGTTCAGTAAACCAAACAAGGCTGCCAAGAAACCACATAACGTTGTTGTGAATCTACCAAACGCTATCGCAAGCGTACCTAATGGCTCAAACGAAACATTGATTTACAAACAAGGTAATACGAGTGAGCAGACTAACCCGAAAAAACCAAATATTGATAATGATTGCAAGCCTAGTTGCTCGAAGTCTGATAATAAGTATTACAGTAAAGTGCAAAATAATGTCGTTTCTCGCCATTATCTCAAGGAAGAAAGCACAAAATTGGATAACTTTGATTCTAGCTCTTTTTTCGGCAGCGACAGAACACGTAGTGGCAAACAGCAAAGTAGCTGTGAGAAAAAAGCGGTTGGTCAAACTCTTAATTTGGAATCTATAAGCAACAAATATGCAAAGCATGACCGGTATAGTAGTGGTATTGGGTCTGCAGCGGTGAAAATACGGGATCCTTTTCTGGTAAGTAAAACGAATGGTAAGCAAAACTGTAAAGTTAAACTAAAAGAAACTCTTACTAAATTGTCAAAATCATATGCTAAGTGCTTGAATATTCAATCAGGCGAAGAAGGGTTCGAGCAAAAATCTGGGGTTGATTTTAATGCGATACTCGGAATCAATGATCACGTTGCGATTGCAGCTGCTCCGGTTGTCAAACGAAGTAAACTCAAACAAACTGTGTCTATTAAATCGAATTCAATCGAACAAAAGGCGGCAGAGCCTAAGAAAACTGGTCATTCGGGGACTTTAGCTAATCCATGTCCAACCGGGGTTAGAAGTTATGTATCGCCGTCTGCGGTTCAAAAATCAATGAACAATAGCAAGAGTGCTAGTAGTCGCCACAAGACGCAACGTAATGATCCGAGTCATTCCAGCGAGAAAAAAGATGGATCTTTGAAAGATAAAAGGCATCAGAATTCGAAAACCACTAATGACGACTCGAACAGCTACTCAGCGGCGTCTAATATGTCATTGACGAGCCCTATGCGATCTCCTATATGGTCTTCCGCTGAAATTATACGCGACTATAGGCCAGGACTTGATATCGACCGACTGGTAGCATCTTCTGGTATCGAGAAGCGAAATTCAAATGTTGGTGAGTTGCAGGCTTTGAGAGTACGCCAGCACTGTTTGTTTGAATCCATTTCTCTGGTGCCGAAACATGCTAGACAGATTGCAGTAATGTATTTGGAACGAGCTGTTACTGAGAGTGACATTGTAGGTCTGTTACGTGAATTGTGAACATTGGTGTCTGTTGATATTGGTTGTTCTGTTTAATGTATTACTGTTTGTTTTTTACTAATAGTGACAACTGCCAGTTTCAGGGCGGAAGTATGTTGACGATGCAGAAATGGCTATTGCAATGAAACACCAAACGAAAACCAAAGTTTATTCTGGACGCAATCATATTACATTAAAAGGTATGATTTGATATAAAGCTTATAGGCTTGAGATGTCAGTTCTAGATATTATGTTTGAAATTCGACATAATATTTGTACATAACTCTATAAGAACTGATTTGGTAGTTTAAATAATTACATTGGCGAAAGTAATTTATTTTCATTAATGGTAGTTTTAAATGAGATATCGTTCACGTCCAAAGTCTAACGTCCAAAGTCTAAAAGAGGAAAAATGTGTGTTTGAAACATTATATTTTGAACCAAATAAGTTTAAACTGTTACGGATCACGAATTTTTTGTGAATGTAAATTTTGAAGAAATATATTTTTGTTCATTCAATTTAATATACTGCTTAATATGAAGAAATCTTCATAAATTTATGTTTCTATGCGAGACTGCAATCTTCATTATGAACAAAACTTTAATATTGTACTTTTTCAGCTGTACCAACACTGTTTGACGCATGCATGCAAGTACTACGGGACAATGTTGACGGTAAGGCATTCATTGATAGTTGGAATTCCGATTCCGATACAAAGCGAAATCGGAATCGGAATTTTGAAATTGTAATTATAATCCTACTTGTTCTAATAAATTGCGTGTAATGAGTTGATTTATCAATAATTGATGGTAGTTTAGCTTTACAGAACCAAAGATCATCGCCAATTTGTTCATGCGACGTTTGTGAGCTGGTCGCATCCTTAGCAAAAGTTATGTTCTTGAATTTTCTACAGCCAAGTGTAGCTATCTTTAATGGGTTATAGTCTTAAGGCAGAATTACAGAACTCATCTTGGTGTATTGCGGACAATAAGATTGTACTCAGTTCGTGTTTGTTTATTCGTTTCAAGTGCGTATTATATTTTATTATTCCATCTAAGCAAATCTCTTAGCGTTTGCATCTAACCGGTAGGCAATTACGTAAAGCAGTGGGTTTCTGGCTTCTCCACGACCACGAGCAGTATCTAAGATTCTAAGAACAATAGTTTAGTGATTTGGTTTTTGTAGCAATCGACTACACCGGTGGTATTCCGTACGATATTTTGAAACCAATATTGGAGCGTGCTTCAACCAAAACTTTAGAACGAATCGAAGAGTTTAACGAGGTACACTGATTTTAAGTTACCGTGTGGCATTAGCTTTGGCACGTGGAATTAATATTATTTACACTGAGATTCGGTGAAATGAATGCATTTATTAAAACAAGTATAAATTAAAAATTTTATCAAGTCAGGCGAAATGGATCGCCTGATTGCGTAGTAGCAATTTGTAACGCGTCAGGCATAGGGTTATCCTTATCCCTATGCATGTATGTATTTTCATAATATGCTGTTTGTGAAATTAAAGAAAATAAAAATTCTGCTTGATTTATATATATAAGTTGTAAGCCAGTAATATAAACTCAACGTAGTGTAAATATTGAACTGTAACGCTGTATAAAACTTAGTTCAAATTTTTTTGTATTTTTAGGAGATTTTTCTTTCAGTTTGCTATTTTGAAGCTTACATGTGACGCTTACATATGTTTCTTGTTTTCCCGTGTTTATAATTAACGTTTAAACCAGCATGTATTTGCCGAGAGAAGGAAGCCCCTATGTTGTGTTTCAATTTCAGTATTTACTCGAAGACACTGAAGAATTGTGGGAGGCCCATTGCAGGCGTGACTTTAAAGGCTGTATTCCTGACTTTGATGATTGCGAGACCTGGAGGGAAATGTACAAAGTATGTCATGCATGTGGAATCTCATGGGCAACCACAGTGAAAGCATCTTTCCATCGGGGTAGTATCTTTCATGTAGGTGCTGTATCTAAACAAAGATGCATGATGATATTGCTTCTGGCGTTAAAATAAACTGTAGTGTATTGTAAAAAAGGAATCTGTCATTTATGCTTAGTTTTTATGAATCGTAAAATTGAAAATTTTTGAGGTTTTTAATTTTTCTTTCAATCTATTAAGTGCTGAATTGATTGTTTTAATTTTTAGCGAAAAATGTTCGAGCGCGAAGCTAAATTGCGATCGCTGAGCGAATCAATTAAAACGAAAAAGCTCGAAGCCCAACCCAGTAAGAGTTCATAGTTATTTGCCTTAGACTTTGCAGTGGAAAAGTATGCTGCTGTCGTCATTGAATCATTCCTTTATCAAAAACTCTTGTTATAAGGAGAAATTTTAAAGGGTGTGTTTTGTAGCTATGCTTTGTTACATCTCGCCGCATTCGCAGCAAAATTTACGTGAAGGGCTCTGTATGATACTGCTTGCGTTGAATTGGTTTGTAGTTGAAAACTTGTACAAACCTACTGGTAATTACAAGAGCAAAAATGCTCGCTGCAGCAGAGATGTTCTACTGTTGTAGCTAAGACGGCTAAGTTTGCGTTCGCAAAAGCGCCGCGTGAAGTCTTACGCCGTCAAGCTAAATACGGCACTTTGGGAGCCGAAAAGAAAATGCTTGACACAGCGTCGCTTGTTTCGTACAAACGGAAACTGGAAGATAATTTAGTCAACGCAGGTTGGTAATCGCGAACTTTTTTCGTTGCCTCGGTAGAACTGTGTAACCAGAGTGTTTCTCAGTTTGGAATTTGGTTTTTGCCCACGAGTTTTAGGACAAGAAACTTCTATCGAAATTTTGGTAGCAGCTCGTTGTCCTCTTTCCAAAGTACTAGTTACCTCATGTCTTAATGTGACTTAACTCGCTGTGAATGTAAAATTTCATTGCGCGACTGCATTGCTCAAATTTTGTCATTATTCTTGCATAAAAGATTTCTGAGCATTAACATGCTAAGCTTGAGATGTAAGATGATTTAATCGGAATCATTTCTCTAATATTGCGTTGCTCTATGGCGATTTGGTGTAAACGAATATTTTATAAGTTGAACAGTCATCACTTTTTTGTAGAAACTCTGAGGCAAAGCTGGATATCTAGTCGCACTGTAATTTATTACTTCGCGTGAATTGTTTCGAATTTTGGTTTCAGACGATGGGTCAAATCCGAGTGAACCAAAGAAGCAAGTGACATCAACACAGCCTGCTAATCGAGAATCTTTTCGCGTTAATCCGATTATTGAGCCAGAGCACAGTTCTAGAAGAGGTAAGTGGTGTTTAGATTTAAATGCTGTGTCTAGAATACCAGCGCAATTCAGGTTTCTGTGCTTTAAATCTGGTATCTTTCGCTATCCTGTTTTAGTAAAAAATCCACTTTATTTTTACTTTTGTTGTATATGTTTAACTGGTTTATGCTGTATCAAAGTTGTTTTTGTCATTTTCATATGCTTCGATTCAAATTTGTATCTACTAGAGTTTTAATCGGAGAACAAGTTAGACACCTTTACTAGCGCATACTATATTGGCTAACCATAATTTATGGCGATGCCCCGGTGTCCTGGCTTTTCACCTAGTGTACTTAGGCCTAATTAAAATAATTTTTTCAGAAATATCCACCTGCATGCCAGCGTACACTACTATATATTTGATTTAATGCCTCAGGCGCGCAAGAACAGGGGTTTTCGGGTGCCAGTTGACACCACTACAAAATTATAGGGATGCTGCCGTTTCGCACACGCTTTAAACCCCCAATTAAACCTAAAAATTTAAAACATTTAGTACAGAAAAATGCAATGGCAACTGACTGGATAGTTTTTAAGTACACTGCCTTTCTTTTGACTGTTGGTGCCAATCAATTCGGATTGCTTTCCAGACACGTCGCAAGACCAATACTTTGATATGCCTTCCGTTTTGGGGCTATCTGCTGCGCTCCTAGTTGACATTTTTTGAAAAACTCCCAAATCTCTGTAATCGTTGGTAATACTATAATATCCTGATTGTTTCAGCGAAACAAAAAGCTCCATTGATGCAAAAATTGTTGCGAAAAATAAAAGCCAATCGAATTTAAGACGGATTTATTTGAAGTCGGAAAAACAAGACATCCGCTGGTCGTTCGTTTATCAATTTGAATGCTTAAAGCGCTACTGTCTTAATTTATGTGTGATCTACTGAAATTTAAAATGAACTGTGGATCACTTTTAATATTTTTCGTTCACAACAACTTTTGTCGGTCTGGAAATGTTGTCGGCATTTAAGGTAAACATAATGACAGCAAATTCCAAAATTGTTATGGCTCGTTAATTCAATCTAACAATAAAAGGAAATATAAATGTATGTTAAAACGAGGCACTGTTCTATCAATTACACGACACGTGTTTATTATGATAAGGTCCGACATTCTCAAATGCATATAGCACCTATCACCAAATTTCAAACCTCAGCATTTTCTGGTTTGAAAGTTACAACCCCTATCACCAACTGGTTATAGGTGCTACACACATTTCAAAATACAGGCGTAGGTCATATGTTTTTATTGTAAAAATGGACTTAACGAGTGACACTGTTCTAATTAAAACACTCATTAGCAATAACTTATGTTGATTCTGGCGCCAATTATGAGTAAGTAATTGTAAATAACACATAACAAGCCTAGTTCTCCGCCTTTGCATATTTGATTAACATCAAACCCATTGTTAACTGGTTATAAAACCAATTGAGAAACCACGTTATTCCTGATTTTTTAAATTAGTATAAACCTCGCTATGTCTGTGGATTAGCCTACTGTGGTATTGTTTTTGGAATATTTTAAGAAGTTTACAAATTGCAATCATATGCTACTGGCGTTCTGTTTTTACACGGAAAGGTTCAACCGGATACCAAATAATAGGAAGCCATAGCCGGTATTTTAAGTAAAAGTACTTTAGTACTACTTGCTGTAATATGTTTTAATTTTGTGTTTACAAGAGTCTTAGTATTAAATGGGAGGTGCTTATTTATATCATTACGAATAAAGTTCGCTGCAAAATATTGTGATGTTGGTTATTAATAATATATAATATACAGGCTGTTAGACTTTTAGTAATAATTATCCGTCAATAGAATACCAGAGCTGGTATGCTTCTAATATGCAATCTATATCTTGAGATTGTATTGTCAATATAAGCTTTTAAAAGACCTGAAAATATTGATAGCTGTAAGTATAATAATTTTAAAATATTGGAAGTTATTTATAATCAAAATGAAATTGTGTCTATTACAGATCTCGTACAGTTTCCGTCCACGTTTAAGGTTAATGGTTAGGCAAATGCCTAGGTATAGGCAGCCTTAGCCTAAGCCTAATTATAAGCGTGTGGATGGGGATGTACGAGAGCCACCAACTGTAAAAATGAATCATTAATTGTTGGTCTTTTGGCTATCTTAGTGAACTTGGATTGAAAAATTTACCCGCAGACTGTGTTTTAGGTGACTGTTTCTGGTCCTGTTCCTGCTCTTATATTGAAGTGTGATGTATTGAGTTGAGTATAGTGGACGATCGTATATTTTAGCTTATTTATTGAGCTGGTGTATGATTTTTAGAAATGTTTGTTTATGTTTGAGTCCAGAAGTATAATATTGTATTACGTATAAGTACATATTGGTACGGTTTTTTCGTGCAATCGCAATTTTATGTATTACGTATCAAGAGCGAAGCCATGGGTTCCTTTTCAGGTTAAGGTGGCACCGAATTCACCATTTGACCGAATCCCAACCTTTTGGTTTGCAAATCTATGAGGTATCGATAATTTGTTTCAGAATACTAACGCGATGGTAGCCGGATAACTTTTACACGTTGCAGTCTGCAATAAACTAATAATATTTAATTTTCCAGCTAATGTACGTTTTTAGCGAACGCAATTATTTTGTGCCCGAGCTCTGTTCTGAGATTTGTAACCTGAGAAGCAAAAAATATTGATTTATATGAGAAGTTACTAGAAATTTTTATTATTTAAAAATGTAAACATATATTGCCGAACGTTGTGGAATTTGGCTCTTTCACAAACAAATCAGAATTGCAAATTTTTACCTAATCCGAACTTTAGTTGCCATCCTATTTCGGGTGGTTATACAACTAACTTTTGGAATCTAGAATCAAGCGGGTTATTCAAAAGCCTGTGAAGGCGTTTTGCTGTTTCCAAAAATTTAAAAAAGGAATATATCCCTTCTCAATTTTGAATACCAGTTTAAATTAGTATTTTAATAGACGTTTAATACTATAAAAAATCATGGACCATGAAACATACGTTTCAATTCGCAGATGTTTTTAAACAACGGCAAATATATTTGACACTATTCGTTAAATGTTGCCGCCTGGCCTGTTGAAAATTGATAAATATATACAACTTTATTCTTGAAATTTTACGGTATATTTGCGAGCGTGGTTCAACTGAGACTTACAGGAGTACCTTGTCTAATATTGGTTTGGCTTACGGCATAGTTGGAGACTGGTGTTGGTCAGCAGATGTTTTCATATCTGCATATCGTAAACGTTTTTCCTGATACTTATACAGATGCTGGATATATTTGTTTGCGGATATGTATCCGAGTATTTTCGTTTGCCGATATATGCAGTGCAGATCTGTAATTTGAAATTATGTACTAACGTTTTTCCTGATACTTATACAGATGCTGGATATATTTGTTTGCGGATATGTATCCGAGTATTTTCGTTTGCCGATATATGCAGTGCAGATCTGTAATTTGAAATTATGTACTATCACATTTACTAAGCTGAAGGATTTCGGGACGACATTTGCAAATGTGGACTTACTTCCATCTTTAATGGTCCCACTTCATTTGGATGTGAAATCAAATGATGCATAATTATGTCGTCTAAAATTACCTTCAGTTTCAGCAATGATGCGATTAGTTTTTAGGTGGTCACGTCCATATGTATCATGCAGTATGACTGTGAAAATATGTTTGTATATATGCATTCATTACAACGCATTTCATGATATTACTATGATTGTATACAGATGTAGGCATATTTGTTTTGTTTTGTCATACAGAAAAAATCATATTTGTTCACAAAAATGATGTAGAAAGGGAATGTGTGTTGTTTCGTTTTTGCTCTATTGAAATTTAGGAAAATTTTTTGGTTCTTGAAGGTCTGCTATGTTGTAAATACAATACAGAAAGTAAATATTGCTCAGATTTATATTCCTATATGTCGCAAAGTTGAGCACTCGCACTTTGCCTAGTGTAGCGAAATTTTAAGCAAACGGGTCTATATCGAAGGAACAGGATAAATAGGAGTTGATGGTGTTGTGTCTGCAGCATATATGAAAATGAATACTTCGCTGCAATTAACTCATCGCGGTTTATAAAATGACGACAGCTGAATGCAAACGAGCATATTTTATCGCGTGTGTATCAGTTGTGACTACATTGCTGTCTGGCTCCGGTTCCGAAATCCAACGTAAACGTTCCGGATGCTGCGTCCGAGCAAGTGTAAACAACCGTGTCAAAAATACAAAACACTTTTCACGTTTTGAAATTAGCGTTTACATTGATGCGAACGTAGCTTTTGGTAAACGCTAAAAATCATTTATATAATATGGTTTTGATACGCAAGGGATTAATTTTGGTGTTTCTTCATTTACTAAAAAACGTTCGGAAAAATGCTATTTATTAAACTTCGAAAAGCGCTTAAAATATCGTTTTATTTTGGACACAATTCCTAAACCTGCTGGATACTGCGTGTGAGCGTACCAAGCACTTTTTACGACGCATAGTGATTCAAGTTGTTTTTAACTTTTCATACAAGAAAATTTCAAATGGCAATACGTATCTCGAAGCTTCAAATTGTGCAAAAACCATAAAGGTTCCGTTATTGGTCGAAACTGCTGTATTTCTACGTGATTATTACGTTTGATGTTTGATTGCAGTGAAAATTTACTTTTTTACCTCCAGTTCGCTGTGTAAGTATATCATTTGAGACAAACCTGCATTGAAGTAGCTGCTTTGCAAATTTTGGAAATATGAACATACACAAAAGTTACAGTTGATGCAAATTACTGTAGTGACACGAATAAGAGGAAGTCCGCCATTTGAGTCCCAATCAACAGGAGTCCGTAAGCGGATAGAGTCCATAACTCTAAATAGAGTCCATAAATGTCATAACCGATTAGCAGGGAGTACTTACCTTCTGTAGAGGCCAAATAAATCTCGGTCCCCTTTTTATTCGATCGAATCACTAAGTACAGTAATTTAGGAACTATACAACTGTTTACGCTGTACTGTGGTGTGCATGGTGTCGTGCATTAACATCAATAAACTTATGATTGGTATGTTTTGCTTAGAGCTGATGGATTTTAAAATTCTGTTTTGTAGTTCAACCTTTAGTTTGTAGCGCCATAAAAACTCGGCAAATGTTGCTTTTCGGGGCGTAACAGTAGGTATGCGTTTTCCAAAGCCTAAACCGGCCCATGTATAGAATAGGAATACAACAGTAGTGTAAGTATATTCCTTTGTCTAAGCGTAAGCGGAAGGATAAGCCTTTTCCTAAGCCTAAGCAAAAATGTTAGTCTAAATCTTAAACTGACTCCATATAGCCCCGCCGGAAAGCGATTAGGCCCTGTCGTATACATGGGCCGCCTAAGCGTTGCAAAAATGAGTTCCTAAGCCTAAGCAAAAAATTTAGTCTAAACTTACTCTTTTATATACCCACCGGAAACCTGGACGTCCGTTAAAAGTATCATGAGCCAAAAACTCTGGCGCATGGAGAAAATGTAGCTTGGTTCGCTTGCTCATATGATAATAGCAGCCAGGCAGGGTGCAACCGGAGCTCTGGCTCCTCCGGCTGACAATCGATATCTGGTTCTGGTAGAATTTCTGCGGGAGGTTCCGACGATTTTGGTAGCTTAATTTTCCGTAGTTTTACAAAAATTGCATCTTTCGGTGCGTTTAATTTTAATCCCATCTCACATTGAGTTGCCTATAGGCAACTCAGCGCAGTGTATATACGTTAATTAATATACATCGCACCGTGTGTAACAATTGCAACACGTATACATAGTACTAAATCACCACAAGACGTGGAGCCCCCTCGGGCTCGAGCGTCAAGCTCCTATAGCTAAGTGGTGATGGTATACGCCTTCCACTCCAGTCACTGGAGTTCGAATCCTAGCATAAAAGTAAGTCTCAGCGGAAATAGAAAATATTCATGTGAGAAATGGTTAAGTTTTCGTATACCCATTCTATTTTCCTTACCGTATCTATATATACTCCGTAACAGTCTCCGTTTAGGTGCAGAAGACTGCGGTTTTTCGCCATCGCCTTTATATCTTACCATGGTAAACGTCCATCGAAGATTATCCTTACGCAATACACACTACAAAGTAATCTGTTGCGGAGCTTTGACATGGAATTTTAGTTGAATTTGAACGATACGAATGGGACAACGATTGTTTCGGACACTGTAATCAAGTGGATGTGTATATCTTCGCTTTGAAACCTGTTACATTACTTAAAGTAACATTGGCATATAATACTATTCATCAGGCCATAACCGGAGCCGGAGAATGGTTCTACCCTGTCCCGGTAAAATTCCGCATGAGGTTCCGGAAATTTCGATGATGAAACTTTGTAGTTTGTAACATTCAGTGGATTTGTAACTGGGCAATTTTCAAAGCTGTGTTAAATACACAAAACAGGGTGAAAGCGGAGGTAAACGTACTGGAGCAGCAGGTCAACGCAATTCGCCAAAGCCGAAATTACACTATTTTTTACCGACTCTCAACAATTTTTCCTGAATATTGTATATTAGGTTAAACCGAAACGCAGTAAACAAAGCAGTTTTTTTGAAACTATGCACAATCTCATTACCGAAATTGACGGAACCTCCGGCAAAACTTCTGCTGGAGTCTAAGGAAAGCAGACTTCCGGTTGTAACCTGACATACAAGTATAAATAATGTCTGACCATAATTTGCATATTATTGTTGAATTTAGCCGATTTAACGTCATCTTTTTCTAGTTTGGTTACACCTTTGGTGCCGGCAAATTTATTGAACTTCGACTCCGGTTTGTTACACCTCCGTTTTCTCGTTAACCGTGCCCATTTGTCTGCTGCTCCAACAAAGTTTCTGGACACTGTATAAGGGGCTGCGCTTAAATTTTTTACGGTTATATTCGCCCAGCTTTGTCGGTAGCTCTACGTTATCAGTGTTCTCTATTGATAACTGTTTAAAGCTTTATAATAACGTTGCTTAAATACTAAACTTTAGATTAAAATGTGTTGTATTGATTCATTAGCTAGACATAATTGCAGGTCTGGCTACAGAGGACGTCACGAATATATGAACGCCCGAATTTTATTGGTTGAAAAGAAACTTTTATACTTCAATATCCGTTTTCCGTTTCTGTTATTTTTATTATCGGTTTACTCCTGATGAATGCTAACAAATGTTAATGTGAAGATTTTACATACAAACAGCTCGTCTTGGTAACGTACCCACGTTCAAGAACAAACCAACAGCTATGCAGATTCATTTCAAGGCACTTTTTTGGACTCAACGTAGAACGTTTTTCCAATTAATATTAACGATATGGTTACCGATTATTTTTTCCCCTGGCAGCCTGATTAGCGCGGCCAATGCTTTCAGCTACGATGTTGTTATTTATGGTGCAACTCCGGGTGGAATCGCGGCAGCTCTTTCAGCTGCGGACGCTGGTGCTAACTCGGTTGCGTTGCTTGAACCCAGTTATCAAATTGGTGGCATGGCAACCCTGGTAAGAGGACAGTGAGAAATTGATGATTTACTGGTTCTATAAGCCCCCAAGTTACCACTTAATTCAGTTCTATCCCGGTGTGCGCTTATCGCTGCGATTTAATGACGCGACCGTAGAAATGTTTATTACCCGTTCAACTACCGGCCCATGTATAGAACAGGGCTGGAACAGTAGTATAAGCATATTCCTGAGCCTAAGCCTAAGCCTAAGCGTATAGATGAGCCTATTCCTAAGCCTGAGCCTAAACCTAAGACTAAGCCTAAGCAAAAAATTAAACTAAAGCTTAAATGTTTTTCATAAATCCCCAACAGTTCCGTAATTATTCCATAAACCACCCCCAGCACCCTATGCTATGTAACAATTCCAGAACAGCAACAACAACTTTACTCCAACTTTCCTTCACATCGTCTCCACCGTGGCGATGCTTAACTTCAAATACTAAATACTTTGTAAATGCTAAGTTCCTTGAAGCTCCACGTAAGAAAACGGATAACTGGGCTAAACAAACTTCGAAAAATAATGCCACAACTTGTATGAAGTTTGTACAGGATCGTAGTATATCTTGATTTAGGGAGTTCATTCATTGCTCATCTAAAATCTTCGAATGTTCGTCCTTGAAAAATTTTCGCCCTTCTAGTATGTTGAGCTGGCTTTGGGTCAAAATTAATGCTGTATATATTAATACTGATTAAGCCAACTGAACTCGGACCTGACCGCCAAACGCTGGATCGGACCGCTGACTTTGTTGATCGGAAGTGATCCGACAATGATAGCCGGTTGGCCGCTCCTTCGAGCCGGAAGTCGACTAACGCCATCGTTAATCAGTTAATTACTGAACAATTTCAATTTTACCGTCATGATCAATTAATCCTGAAGTTTTAAATAAAAAAAGTCACTGCAAGCATGTCAGAAAACGTAAATACCGTTATCGGCGATTTTTCATTGAGAAAATTTTACCATTTAAACAATGAAAACAAATGTATCAAAGCTTCACAAACCATTTGGTTCCGGTTCCGGCAGGCAATCAGTAACTAATTTTGGCAATTTTACGTCAGCTTCCGGATCCAGGCAAGTTTCACTATTACAATCTGGCTCGGATATTGTTCAGTTTTGATTGTGTTTTGATTCCAGGGCGGAATTGGTCTTCGCGATCATATCCATTCAAATCTCTTTGGTCAAACCGGCAGTTCAATGTATGATTGGGTTTCGCTGAATAGCAAATATTACAATTTATCCGCTGACAAGTATCCTGTGTATCAACCAGATAACTATGTTGGTGCGCGTAATTTATGGAAATTGCTCTCAAATCGCACCGCAATTGGTGTATTTTTGAAAACGCCTATAATCGGCGGCGGCCGGGGCGTTAGAAAACAAGATAAGGACCACAGAATTCAGTGGATAAAGACTCGATGTAGCTTGACGAATAACGTGTGGCCCGAATCTAAAAGATTACCTGCCGCTATAAGGTTAGGAAAAGAGTGCAAGATTACTGTAGTGACCCGAATAAGAGGGGGTAATAAGAGGAGGTCCTCGTTTTCAGGCCCAATCAACTGGAGTCCGTATCCCTAATAAGAGTCCGTAAGCGGATAGAGTCCCTAAACCCTAATTTGGGTCCATAAATGTCAACTAACCCTAATTGTAGCGCATACATGACTCCAAGACCACATAAAGCAGAGTTTGAACTTTAAAGCATACTTAAGTTTTGAAAGTACATTCCTAAGTATAACCTTGCATTACCGCTCAAGCTATTGACACAAGATAAATAAACGTTTAATCCAACGGATTGTTGGAATACCGGATATATATCGGCCCATGTATAGAACAGGGCCGGAACAGTAGTATAGGCATATTCCTAAGCCTAAGCCTAAGCCTAAGCAAAAAATTAGTCTAAAGCTTAAACTGACTCTATTATAGCCCCTCTGGAAAACGATCCGGCCCTGTTCTATACGTGGTCTTATATATCAGTAACGAAGGGTGGTGGACGGCGGGTTAAAATAAATAACAGTCCTAACCGAATAACAATGGGGTACCCTCTGGAGAGGCCAAAGAAATATCAGCCCCCGTCCCAGCCGTACACTTGTTCGCTGCCTTAATGCCCAGGTCTGACAGCGAAAGGCCTATGAAATTTAAAAATTTTCAGAAAAACCCAAATTGCGATGTGCTACTGGAACGCGAAAATTTTTATCGACGCCAGCTACGAGGGAGACCTAATGGCGTCAGTGGACGGTGTAACCTGGACTGCCGGCAGAGAATCTAGAGGTCATTACAATGAATCGTTGGCCGGGGTCACAAACGCTTCTGTAGGACAATTTTCAGTTCCGGTTTCGGCAATTTGGAAGAATGGTTCTCTGCTTAAATACTTGGATCCGGCGAGTGACCTCAGTACTGTTGGTAGTGCAGATGATAGAGTAATGGGATATTCGTATAGGTATGAAATTTTGTATTATTTTATTTAGTTTTTTAGAATTAGTTTTACGCTGTAAAAATTTGAATAAAAATAAAAATGTTTGGATTTGCTACGTGTAATGTGGTTCCTGATAGATTTGAATTGAGTAAACTAAAAGTATTCTTAGCTGAGAGACATTTCTAGCCTCAATCTCAAAAAAAGGAAAACAAGCGCAGAGTTTGCACAGTGGTGCCACAAAGCATGTGTCTAATAATAATAATAATAATAGTAAATTGGTACACAAACTTTGGATATTTGTTACACTAAACTTAATCACATTTCGGTCAATATGAATTTTGTTACCTGTAATTTTGTACCCCTATATGAAGGCGAGTTTCATTCTATTTCTGGCCAAGTTAAATATATATGCGCTTACGATAACACTACATCTAATTTAAAGTAGAATGTAAAAGTTATGTACATCTGTTTAAATTTTTATTTTGTGCCTACTATTAACCCTGTTATGCCCAAAAATCAATTTTAGCAGCGGATGAATTTTGCTATTTGAGTTGAAACAACGTAGATAGACCGGCGTTCTTTGAATTACAATACATGCGTCAAATTTTGGTTATTTCCCTCGTCACACTAGTGGTAATTTGATAAATGAAAGAAGCGTCGTGTAGTGTTCTATTAGCATATTTTACTTTTCAATCAGGGCGCTGCCGCACTCCTGAACCTCCCGCAATTTCAAAGGATCCCAAGCAAGATATCAATTGGTGCCCATATCCCTGATACGACTCCGTAAGCAAATAGTCCCTAAATCCTTATTTGGGTCTATAAATGTCAGTTATTCCTAATTGCAGGGCATAAATGACTTCAGGACCAAATAAATTTGAGTTCGCAGCTTCAAGGCATAGTTAAATTTTGAAAGTACATTCCTAAGTTTAACCTTGTATTATCGCTCAAGCTTTCGATACAAGACAAATATATGTTTAATTCAACAGATAGTTGCAATACGGGATATATATGAATAACGACGGGTGTCGGTGGGCGGATTAAAAGTAAATAACAGCCCGTAACGAAATAATAGGAAAGTACCCTCTGGAGAGGCCTAAATAATACCAGTCCCAGACTGGGAAATTTTATCTATTAAAATACAAAGCTGTATTATAGTGCGGAGGGTTAAGTCCCCCCTTCCTGCTGATGGTCTCATTAAATAGCGGGGAGTTCAGGGGCGGCGCGGCGACCTCTTGCTTGAAAAGTAAAACTGCCCGTAGCGACACTACTCTATAAACGTTGGCGGAAACTTTTTGTGGGTAGGAGTGACCAAACAAGTACCTAAATATTGGCGCTGTATTTAGCATCCCATATGAACCGTGTGGATACGGGCATATTAATTTTATTTACCGACGATAGTGTTAAGCAAGTTTTGTGGCAGTCACCATACAGTCGTAAGTAGTTTTGCACACATTTAAGTTTCAAAATTTAAGCTATGCATTTTCAAATAGTTTAGCAATTTTTAGGCTATGCATCACAAAAGACCGCTCTAATTTGGTTCCGTTTCCGTCGCCAGGCGACCGGCACTTACCTGAATACAACGCTGCGGATTTTGAATTGCTCAAACGCTACTATATCGCGATGCGCGCTGCAAATCGTACTGCAGTTGCGCCGTTTAGCGGCCTGCAATATTTTGGTTACCCGCATGACCGGCTGCGACGCAACAAATTCGATATGTGTGATGCCGGAACGCTAACACCCGTAACCACGGATCTTGCGAACGACGGACGGTATTATACGAATGCTTCTGTTTATGAACGGGACCGTATAGCAGCAGCACATAAATATTATTTGGCTGGTAAGTATAAGTCAGAAAGTAAAAACAGCGCCGCCTACCCTCGGCAACTTTCTGCTTATGGATGGAAAATAATCAAATGCGTTGCGCTACGCTAGGCCCGCGACTGGGGTAGGTTCGTCCCAAAGTCACCAACACAGGGAATCACGAGGATCCGCTAAAATAGCCGTCACTCCAGTGTAATCGAGTCGAAATGCACCCATGTTTCGAGAATGGTAACTCCACTTAGCCTAAAAGCATCACGCCAAAGCAAGGAAATCCAGCTGAATACCCTAGGCATAAGCGTCCTTGCGAGAAACCGATCGCCGAAAAATAAGCGCAAACCGACACAAGTTCACTGTAAGATCCCGCCAGCGAATCTGACTAGAAAGTACACGCTGTCACTCTACCGGGTGACAATCGGATAAAAGTTAAGGCGGCGCGAATAACGGCGATTTATGAGCGCCGCAAATTTCCAAACAATTGAATTTCGCGCAAAAAATTATCATCGCGACACTAATATCCAAATTCCTTGCGCGACACAGATTTGCGAATAACCGATTCCAATCACATTCCCCAAATTCTACTCGAAATCAAAAATAAAAGTGGCCAACTGCTGATATAAAATTCCGCGGAAAACTCAACTTGGCTAAAATTCGACTGTAGACCGGTAAAATGTTTCGGGTGCACGAATTCGGCTAACACCCGAGTTACAACGTTTGAAAACTCAGGTAATTTGAATCAACTCAAGCTCAGCGCATGCGTGACTAGCATAAGCACTCAGGGACACAAGAAAAATGCGGGTTAATTCAACGGCGATATTTACAAAGAAACGGGGACGGGGCGGTAGTCCCGAGCCCGAAATCAAGTTGAACAATCAAACGTGTGTGTGTGAAGTAAATACTATGTGCATAAACTCAGCCTATTAGTTTATTAGCGAAAAATAACACGTAACACTGGGTTAAGAAAACTAACACCTAAATTCTGGCAACAAGTACACCCGAACTAAAGCAACAGAATAAATCTTACCAGCGCATCCTCCTTGGCATTACGCATTCGCAAAATCAATCCACCCTCAAAACTGCTTGAAAATTTAAACCACAAAATCAATAGCACAAAAATGACTATCAGTCCTCTATCCTCCCAACAAAATCAGCGGCGGACAGGGGAAAATTTAAAGATTATGCAAAATTATATAATTTTGCATAACCGGTTTCGGTAGAAACAGAGAAAGTCAACCTAGTTCCGAAATTCGTAACAAGACACCTCTATAACTCCTAAACCACCTACGCACACCACACTAATTCTGTATTAAATTTCCAATAATAATACAAAACTAAACGAAAACGGAAAACCACGTGTTATTAAATTCAAAACTGCAACAATATACACAAATTAAAGATGTCTCTCCTCCGCATAACAAGCCAAAAGTACACGAAAATATTTTTAAGATAGCTAATAATTATAATAAATTTCGATGGTAGTCGAAATTTCTATAGGTTTTCAAATACGCAGAAAACGAAAATTTCGCTAGAATTAAGTGTTTTTAGATGCATTCCATCAAATTCAGCACATTTACAAACCTATTACACACTTTTACAGCCAAAATATCTGAATTTGGTAAAATTCAGATCGAAACGATATTTCACAAAATTCGAGTTATCCGAAACTACTGTTTTCGACCCAAAAACACTGAAATTAGTCTCGAACCGATACAATATCACCTATTCAGAACTGTTTTCATACTTTCCGGGCCACGAGAGCACTTACAGCTCCAACCGGACAGATCTGAAAAGTCTGCTTAACATTTCGATTTTCAGCAATTGTCCAACCTGTGCACACATGCCCGTAGCAACTCTCCGGGACACCGAAACTTCAAGGGCTGCGTATTTTGGCTCAGAGCCTTCCGAATCAAAGCTGTGTCTACCGACACAAGCTTGCACGGGGTCTTTCCGCCGAGATATTATTCCCAGAATTTCTGTGCAGCCCAAGAGCTCACACATTTTCACAGAAATGTGATTCCAGCTGCCGAAAGCCTAAATCTACTAAGATTTAGAGGCGCTGGGTGCAGTGACATCTGTACATCCCCCTTTCTTTTTGCCCGATGTCCCCATCGGGAGTTGCGGAAAGCAACCCAAGATATCAAATTTAAAGATCGGGGAGAATCAGCAGATGCCACAGCACACAGCGACTCACCAGAGAGAGCCACGCACACATGTTAACGACAACCTGAAACCAGAGGCTGTCCACACAGGTTACATACACCAAAATAACTCTACAGACATCACAAATCGTCCATAAGCCGAAGATACTCCGCAATCCGAAAACTTTGTTATTTCGAAACATCGTAAAATTTCCGTTCCGAAACGTTAATTTTTACCCAAAATTAATAATTACCAAAATCCACAGAAATAGTAAAACACATCAATTTGACAAATTTGCAAACCAAAACACAAGTAAACATTACGAATTTATAGAAGAATGCTGTTACCACAGAATTTTTCATCTTCGGCCATCCGATATGTGACTGACAAGTCCAATTACTAATAGCTACAAATAGCACCAGTAAAAGTCGAATCCGAGTGTTAAAAGTCGTATCCAAGTAACCGACTAATCGCTACAAAGTCGTAATTCGTAAAATTGCATCCATCGTGCCTCATCAATTACCTTTCACTCCTCATTCACTCTTTCAGCTTAGTTTCACTCTTATTAAAATTTCAGTTTTCTTTTCATTACCCGTCCATCGATTACATCACCCATCGTCGCATCTTGCCACTTATTCCACCAATTATATTGTTGTTTCACCATTACCTACCGGAAGATGAATAAAGTCCACCACTACGATACATTGACTGTAATCAGCATCATCATATTATTTCGCCGTTGACTGTCAAAATAATGCAATATTAATTAAAGCATGGTGAAATGTCCATAATCGCAATTAAACCGAGAGTCCACAAAAATCACAGCACCATTTGACATTGGCATAATTATTAGGCACTTATATTGAGTAAAAATAACAAATTATTTAGTAAGAAATTTACATTATTCATTATAATACTAGTAAAATAAGTGAAGTTATAATACTATTTACCAATAGCATTAAAATAAAGCACGAGTTCTTATACCCGAGTGATTAATGACCAGTAAATTGAGCTGCTACACATGAGATTACGGTTACGAAATGTCACAAGTCAAATAAGTAAAAATGTCCCATTAGAATTATTGGGAATTATTGTGGGAATGGATTGTCACAACGAATATCGTCCGGCAAATAACGTACTCGCGATCCCGGTATTCCTTCTTGCTGTGCACTTGCATCCAACCCTGCCGTGTATTGATGTTGTCCAATCATGATTCTATTGATCATATCCGGCCATTTCGCCCCATCTTCCCCACCATACAGATACCATAGAACTACTTCCGGTGGGGGAATATTGTCATTAGGGGAAACGACGTCGAAATCCGGATACGCTTCGTCCCTTATTGCTGATGTCACCTGGTGGCATACCGATTGATATATATTCATAAAATGTCTATTAAACGCCACCATTTCCGTTGCTAAAGATGGTACCTGCTGGTCCAGCTGTGCCAAAAACTTGCATGCCGTAGTGATATGGATATACTGCTCCAACGCCCGCCGACATGCCTCCATCACTACTGCCACCCGCGTGTACCGTTCTCGCATTGCTTCGTATACATGTTCCGGCATCTCTCCATAACGTTTGAACGCGACCACCACCGGTTCAGTATGCAACGGTTGATCTTGCATGCGTGTGAAGAAACGGCACATTGCCATGTGCCGTATTGGCGGTTGGTTCGGCCGTGACGGTGGTTGAGATCGTTTGAATTGGTCCATTTTGTCGCGTGCAATCGCTTCCGCTCGTTGTTGCAATTCGTATTGTCGCCTCACATGCCAATATTGGCGCTCCGCCTCGATTCCTCGCCCTGCATCGCGTCCCATCTGTTGCCAGTGATCGACCATCCGTTCGTGCGCCTCTTCGAGCCGTTGAGCCGGTGCTGCCGCTGCACCTCTCGGTTGTTGCTGCTCCGATTGTTGCTGACGCTGCTGCTTTGCAACCGCTGGTGATGGCACTTGCACCTCCATCAATGGTTGTGGACGCTGCCGCTCGACAACTGCTGGCACTTCTGGTACCGACCTCTCCTCCGATTGCGGCGATCCTTCGTCGATTACCAATGGCGGCAATGATGCGAGTTGCTCCGGTATGTCAACTCGTTCCGATTGTTTCGCACGCGGATCGCTTCGTTGCGGTAATGGTTCTTGCGCCATTTGCGCCTGTTTGCCTGGTGACACACGATCCACTTGCATCTGCGATGGTGATTGAGAGGTGCCTGGTCGTGCCTGATCCGGTGTTGTTGATCGACCGCGTCCTCTGCCGATAGAGCGTCCTCGAGACCGCACGTCTGGTCGTATCGGTGCCATATAGTGCATCTGTTCTTTCAGGTGGGGCACGCGATCCAAAGGACTCACTGCCGTGGTCGTTTCCTTGCGCTCTTCGTCTTCACGTCGAATTCGCTCTTCTTGTCTTTGTATTTGTCGCGCCTTCTGTCGATCACGCTCTTCGCGATAGTCCGGTTGCGGTACTTTAGCCTCCGCCGATGCTGTTGGTCTCGTCACTGCTGCTGACGCTACCGCTGGCGATTGTCGTGATGTAGATGGCTTGCTTTGCAGCGCCTGCATCAACGCTTCTGCCGAAGTCATTGCCGTCTCGCTCGAAGTCGTTGCCACCTTACTGGTTGTCGGTTGTCGCCACTCGACACGCAACACTGGTGTATCCACTTGCTCACCCTGTTCGATAATCACGTGCGTCTTTTGCGTCACAACGTCCTGCTGCTGCGGATGTTGTTGGAGATGTTGCTGCAGATCTTCTTGTGTAACTGCTGGCGCTTGTGCTGCAACTGCTGCCGCTACTGCTTCTTGTACTGACACCGTTCCGCTCGAAGTCGACGGCTCTTCGCTACTCGACGATGTCTTCTCAGCCAGGAATGTTGCCTTCGCCAGCATCCACTGTTCCCATATTGCATTCGCGAACTCGGGATAGTCGTGCATTGCCAACTTGACACCCACCTCCATGAGTTGTGGGTCCGCTTTGGATCGAAGATGTTGTAAATATTCTTCGGTTGTTGGTACGCCTGGTAATCGGCATCGCTCGATCTCCACCGATGGCCGTCGTTCGCGCATATCTGCTAATAATCGTTGTTCGACTGCCGTCAACACCGCTTCCTTCGATACTGCTGACGCTGACGTCACTTCTTCAGATACGATTTTGCTTGTTTCTGCTTCACCTACCGGCTCAGCCTGCTGTTGTTGTTGACGCATCTGTGATCGTGTTTGCCGTTGCGTACGTTGTGGCGTAATACGAAAATCTCTGCCTCGAAAGGCTTGATGTTGTTTGATTGCATTAATATCGTCGTTTTTAGACCAACACAGTTTGTAAATGTTCGGATCAGCGAGAAAATCCACAACTGCCGCAGGGATTTCGCCTTGAGTAGCCACTAAATCGATGATGATGCAGGACTTTCCCCAAGATTGTATTTGAATGTACCGGAGTTCGCGTTCGTATGCTCCGTCGCGTGTGCACCATTCTTTCTTTGTGTACGGCGATTGTTGCATATAATGCGGGGTTCACGTTATAACTGGGGCAGCTTGCCAGCACGTATCCAACCGTCAACGCCTTGTTGCCAGTGAACAACGCTTCGCGCTGCGCCGGTGTCATATTCCACCACTCAGTGTCCACTGCAAACATATTCATCTGCGAATTGTTGCGAAGATGATCGATCGCTAGTCTTGCCTCGTCTGCCGTTCGTGTGACTACCGCCAAACGAGGTCGCCCTGGTTGCAGCTCTGTGAGTCGCTGATACAAATTTGACGCACGTTGCGGTGTATCATCATCTTGCGGTATATCCATCATGCGTTCCTTTTTTCGCTGTGCTGGTGGTCTGAAGCAATTCCTTATAATAATAATATACCGTTATACAAAAAAAATAGAAGCTTAGGGTTACTTATGGATAAAAGCCTTCACATTTACACTGCGGACAATACCATTGCTTATTTTCCGGGTAGTTAGTAGGAAAGTTAACACATTCAAAGTGGAACCATCTTATCGGGTTATGTTCCATATTATCACACTGAACCCAATTTTGAATATTACCTGGGGTAATATGCTCCTTTTTGCATAAATAGCAAATAGATTCTGCCAATTCCGTTTCGAATCGTTACCTACGCAGCTTTAAGTAGAACAAAAATTCTTTTTCGGTTCCGTTATATTTCTTACAGTAATTTTTATGCCTTATTTTCCGATTTCGGCCGGGTTTTTCTATTGAACATAATGTTAGATTATCACCTTCTATTTCCACTACACGATATAATCCATTGAATTTTGGTGCCAAACGCGCTATATGCGTTTTAGACGCTAAACGCCGTTTCTGTACGACACCAGACTAAATCATACAAATTGATTGTGTCTGATTGCAATTTAGACACTTTCTTATCGTAATTTTGTTTTTGAATTTGCTTATTTTTATCCATAGTTTCGGAAACTTTAACCCAAGTTTCTGCTAAAATTTCCGGTATACGTCTTACATGTTGTTGCAATGTTTCAGACTGAAATTGCGGATTAAGTTTTGTTTCAATTGGTAGTAGTAAATCTCTACCGAGATTTACAAACGCCGGTGTTTGACCTGTCGTGTCATGCGGTATACTGCGATAGTAGTGGAGGACGGCTGGAAGCAGACGGTCCCAGTCTCTAGGGTCCTCGTCACTAAGAATGTTTAAATGTTCTTTAAGAACTCGTTGAAATCGCTCTACCTGACCATTGGATTGGTGATGATACGGGCTACACGCCTGTACTTCGATTCCTAGTTTTTTTTGTAAAATGGACAAAAATTTTGCCGATTTAAAACATGGGCCTTGATCAGTTATTAGCTTTTGCACTTGGCCGCCCCATCGGTAAACTACGTTTTCTAAAAACGCTTCTAACACCGAAGCACTTTTCGCGTCTGGAAGGGGCACTGCTTCGGGCCATTTACTAAAGTAATCAATGAAGCACGCAATATAAAGATTACCTCTCTGAGACGGAACTGAAAACGGGCCTATGAGATCCGCACCTACGAGACGCCAAGGGCCTAGTGGGACCTGTATCGATTTCATAGGTAATCGTGTATTCGGGCCCTCGCGAAATTTTGCGCACGGAATGCATTTTTCACAAAATTGTTTGATATCTGTTAGCATGTTAGGCCAGAAAAATCGTCTTCTGACTAGAATTGCTGTACGAGTGAAACTAGGGTGGGATCCTTCGATATCGTGTATAGATGTTAAAATTTCGTTCCGCATCGTTTGTGGTACCACTAATTGCACAAATGATGTTTCAACGTTATTTTTGGCTTTACCATCCGCGAAATGGTATAAAATCCCGTTATTAACGAAGTAATACTCATGGTGTTTTGTTATCCAGCGTATTTGTCCAGGGGGAATATCCAACTTAACCGTATAGATACTCTTATAGGCGACCATTGCGGCTATGGACTCATCCGCTTGTTGCTCCTGCCTTATGCGATCTACTTCTACCGGAGCAGAATAATCTCGCATCGTGGAGGAGAGTACGGGTAAGTGGTGCATCGCTTATCCGACACTAGTGACCTAATAGTATGAGTATTTCCCAACGGCTCAGCTAGATTACTTTGAACTTATGATACTTTCATTTTTTTCAATATTGCCCTCCTACCGGAGAACAAACATTATGATTTGGGTTACTAATCGTGTTTCGAGCATTATCCATCCTGGTTAGTGTTAGTAACTAGTATGCCAGCTAGCTGATTGTTAGTTTGCGAAGTTAAGGTGATTTGCGAAGCTTCTGGTTCTATAGCATACTGGGCATAG